>DWON01010203.1:0-10922 GCA_018251015.1 Phocides pigmalion okeechobee
AAATCTACAGATCTAAATCTCCTACGTGGGAACAAGTTCTAGAACTCTAAAGAATTAAATCACGGATGTGAAAAAAATAGTTAGGGAACCCTGCAGCTATCGATGTCCCATGTGGGAATGATATAGGGGCAACCTATATTTGTCCCACATGACAAATACGACTTCCAAGCTGTCATGTAGAAGAGGGATACCAAACTAAGGGATTAAAGGCATGGATTCAGCTATTTATCGGAAAATACAGCTTCATTATATTACAGGCGCGAGCTGTTAGTTCTCAGAGGATGTTCCAAAGTCCCGTATCTACGATGTACGGAAAATACACGGAAAACAATATTGACATGTTTCAAATGCAAATACAACTCTTTACAATTATTGATAAATTAAAAATACCGGTTTTAAAATGAATAATTACCACCAATACTTTTATTTTTTGCGATATATTTTTGCGGTATATATTCTACTCTGTTCGTTAAGTATTTTATATTTTGAAATCGAAATTATGGTTATATCCACAACTATAACATGTACAGACTTTCTAAGAAACCATAAGTCAATTTCTTAAGATAAAATTTAGACATGGATTAAGCGCCAACTTTGCATAAAAATGTCTGACATTTTTTATAAATATATTTTTACTCATACTGATATCATTTAACATATCAAATAGGGAATTTACATTGCGACAATACATATGTTTGATTTTTAACTAATATCATAGCGAAAGTCTACGTTTTACCTGAGATGAGTGACCACGGACTGTGCAAATCATTCAAAATATCAGCAATTAATCTTTAATCGTGAGTACAAGTTATATAAGAAAAAAGTCATAAATCCATACTATAAAACATTGTATTAAAATATGTTGATAATATAAAGTTTAAATCCATTTCAAACGAACTTTTTCTACATAAAAACTACCTCGAAGTACTATTAACGTCAACAAAATAAGACCAGACCAACATATTAGTCAGAACATTAAATGTGTGGTACAACCATTGAAATAACAAGGTAATGAATCTATCTATTGCATGATACACACACAAAAATAAACACACATGTCTCTAGCATCTTGAAACGTAAATTAAATTGCAGATAATGTGCATATATAATATTTACTGGTATATCTATGTAACTGTTACGCATAATTAAATCTCAAATCGGCGTTTTTTTATAATAAAAATGCAATCCTGTGATAACGTAAATCAAAACTAATTACAATTTTACTAAATACTTGTGAATATAGTGTTACATTCAATAAATACATATATAAAATATATATCATTTTCTAATTGCTAATTTCATCCACGTACAATCACAAGACGACTGAAAGCATATCTGAGCTCGAACGTAAATACGTTGCTACTCCTGAGAACTAAGACGTTCGCCTCGTTTCAAAGTGTAGCCGGCAATCGCACCTCTCCAACCGAAACACGAGTAATTTTACGGCGGATTATGAGGGCGGCGGTATCTCCCCGGTCGAAATAGTTCCCCGCATTTAAAGAAATATATAACATTTTTCGATTTCGACAGAGATTGATATCCTTGTACCGGCTTCAATAAAGACATTAAATTCCCATTAAGTTTTAAAAATGCATGAAGCATATTAACAAGCATCGTCCATCAAGCAGTCGCTGCCACATGCAGAGTTTCAATACTCTTTCTCTTTCACACATACGAGGTGAGAGCGAGAAAAACAGAATCTCATTTGGTAGATACATATTTTGTTTGTTTTTATAAATATTTCATTTACTTTTCACTTCGTTTTATTATTTACTTTTATTTTTGTCTTTTACTTATTTTACATTAATTAGAAACTTAGATTTATGCAGTTTTAAGTAGGTTTTCATGTTTGAATAATATTGAGATACATAAAATTGAATACACATATATATTATTAATAAATAAATATGACTTGTCGTAACACAACCTCAAAGCGAAGTGCCTTTTTACAACTTACTTTTAAAGTTTAAAAGATGAAGCCAATAACAAATTCTCATGACTTTCTGATAACTCGTAAAATGCATCAGAGGAGAGTGACAGGAGAAACGGTGGTTTGCTTGAGTGTCCACCGATTCACATCCCTCCCAAGAAACCGCTAACGTTCACTAAGCGTGTTATACCTTCTTTAGCACGCGGTTTGTACAACACAAGCTGTACGGACAAATCTGTATTGATTATGGGCGAACACAAGAGCTATGTTCCCGTCGGCGCTACAGATCTGGAAGCAGACATTACATCTATTCGTACATGATACACAGGTATTAAATATATTTCAGCGAATTGTCGGCACATCTTCAGTACAGAGAAACAAGCTCTAGTTTAGTGCCGCCTCTCGCAACGCTCACCCGATCTATTATATGAGAGCTGAAGTCAGTGTTAGAGCATTTTGTGAGCTATCACTTGGGAAATGATTTACCAAAATGCATTAACGTGACCAAAAACTCATTTAATTTGTATAAAATATAACAAATATTTTTAACTTGCACGCTAAACATGGTTCAATGTTGGAATGTAGAATTGTCACTGGTTTTTTTTTATGATAAATTCATCAAATAATTGTGACAAGGTGTTCATAACTTAATATTTATACGAATTAATACAACTTAATATCACATAATCATCAAAAACAAGTTTATACGGAAAAATGCCTATTGTCAACATCAGAATGTATATAATCGAAAATATATCTTATAATATAATCCAATAACTCACACACAATCATCTGATCCCAAACTAGGCAACTGTGATGATCACACAAATGACAAACGTATATATTTGTATATTCTTCAATACATACATGCACTTAAATATAATTTTACACCCAGACACACAACCTCCAGCCCAGCAGTCGGGGTCACTAATCACTAGATCAAAAGGTCAATCAAATGATAGCTGACATAACACTTATGGACAAATTTTTAAACTTCAAATACATATACGAATGCGTACGCGCATTTGGGTGATCCAAACATAAACTCTTATAAAACTAGAAAAGTTGCGTAAACAGAATCGTCAATAATAAAGCCTTAAAATAAAAAGCATAAAACCAAATAACCGTATGTGATATATATGCACTCAAATGTCAATCGTATCTATAATCGAGTATTGTATTGCAATTCCATTTATTAAATAACGTAATATACCCTTATAAAAAAATTCATGGAAATTAGACAGACTGATTTAGATAAGTGAAAGTTATGAAATCGGAACGCCAAACAATCTTGCAATCTACTTGATTACAGATTTAATGCTATTCTCGAGGATTATGATATCCAATTGCATACTTACTTATAGTACAAAAAGTTCAATTAAACCAAAAATCACATTTTTCACGAAAATACTACTACTAATTCATGCTACAAATAGTTCAGGGAATAAAATTCTATTTCAAAAGACATTCGTCGACTATAGATACGAATTTTTCAACTACGAAATGTATACACACAAAAAATCGACATACCAAATCAGGCCAATATGCGTGGAGTGATTCGTTCGAATTGAAAGCCATTGAAAAGCCACCACAAGTACACGCATGCGCTTTCGTTGTACATTTATTGACAAAAACCATTGCATGGGCAGTGCATTTTATTGAATTGTTGACACAGACGGCAATCTAAACAAATTTGTATATACAGAATTCAAGTGAATAGCCTAGTTCTCAATGCGGGTTATACACAGATATCATCGACACTATTTATATTAAGACGTTTTTCTGCTACGACACAGTGTCAATACCGTGTTACATTTTGTACTACGCTTTTTCCCAATACGCGTATAAAATAAAATAAAGTTAAAAATATATGCAAGTGTTGTGTACAAACAGTAGATTTTAGATCATGACTGTTAATCTGACACGTTGACAGAATTAAAATTAGGGTCCGCTGTTTTTGGCTGAGAGATGCGTAAGTATAAATATATTTTATATGTATTTTTTTTTCTCTGAAAAATAATTATTTTCCTATGTCCATGTTGGTGGTCCAATTTCAGGACATCGAAAATAACCCTGTAGTAGTACTTCATTAAACGTAATAAAAAAAAACCGTACTACTTTGTTTGGATTGAGCGAACCTAGGGCAAATTTATAAAAACATGTGGTAATAAAAATAAATTGTAACTAGTGCAATCCGTTCCTACATTGTTGATAGCTATTAAGTAATGTCCCTAATTATTATTTATAAACATTTTATTTATGAAGTTTTAGCGGCCGTTCCATGAAGAGTAAAACAAAAAGAGTAAACAAATTTATCGGTTTTATAACATAACAACTATTTTTAACACCTTGTTATTATTATTTTATTGACACCTAGAAAGCGATCATTTCTCAAAAAAGTTTTTTGTGATCACTTACAAGAACTGATAATTAACTTGCACGTAAATAAAATATCATAATTAATTTGTTTGTAAATAAAATCGTCACTTAGAAAAGCCTAACTCGAGCTAGATTCAAACCCATAATGACAGACTGAAATCTTTACCACTGGTCTACTTAACATTCTGGGCGCGACGCGCTTATGGCTCCTACATACCTGTGTTGTACGGACTAATTTGTATGGATTATGGACGAACAAAAGTACTGTTTTTACGTCGGCGCTACAAGACTGAGGGCGAAAAGGTGAGGGTTTATTCGTAGATAATACAAGATCGCTACATGTGCATCGTTGCATGAGTATGTATGACCACCTTATATCCACCTCCATACAACTTATATTCTCATAAGAAATATAGCGAAGCGCAATATAGCCCAAAACAATCGTTGTTAGATTTTTCGTATGTTTGTTTGAGCGTCTGTTCTCGCTAATCCCAGAAACAGATTGATCAATGTCAGTGCAGTCACTAATGTATTACAGCTTCGAATCGATTCAAAAATAAAAAGTTACAACAATTTGAAAGTAGAGGCGTGAGTACATAAGGTAAGTAATTTGGGAAAACCTGAAAATGTGTTGAGTACATTTATGGATAGTAAACAAAAATGTATATTGGAAAAAAATAAAATAGTTATTGTATCCTCATGTGTAAATATATGTACATTTTAGCCCCGAGTATAATGAAACAAACTGATATTAGATATAGGTAAAATTATAACAATTTTATAAGCCAATAATTAAAGAACGTTAATTATAATTAACGCCCTTTACTTATTGGCTTAAAAATTGCTAAACTTTAAGCGTTAACGTCATATTGGTTACAGCTGACTAAAGACACTAATTACTTCCTTTTACTCATGTCTTAACGGATATAGCTGGGTACAGCCAGTAATTACATGTTATAAATGTAATATTGGATAAAGTCTCTAATTATAAAGACTTTATATGTCACAACGGATACAGCCAACAAAAGGTACTAATAACACGGCCTTACTAATGTCATGTTGAATACTGACTAAAACCACTCATCATATGGCTGTATTAATGGGTGAAGCTGCTCAAAGCGACCAATTATATAACTTTACTAACATCTTATTAGACACAGCTGAGTAAAGTCACTAATTATTTATATGAATATCACAAAGGCCACAAAAAATAAAGTTCGTAAAATTAATGACATTATTAGAAATAGCTGACTAAAGACACCAATTTTATGGCCTTGTTAATGTTCTATTGCGTGGGGTCGGCAACCTGCGGCTCGCGAGCCACATACGGCTCTTTGAATGAAAAATATTGGTTCTTCGATTCCTTACACATAAAATATTTTATTGTCAAATACCTCAAAATGTACCCATAAATATACCTATCTATTTTAAATTGAGTATTTGTATCAATAACTCTACAGTTATTTCTATAACTACTTATATACATATATTATTAATATTTTATAATCTGTTCGTATTTTTTGATATAATGTAGTGTAAGTAGTAACTAAGTGTAGTTCTAGTGAGGAGTACCTCATAACAAAAGCTATCTGCCAGTGAAAGTGTTGAAATCGAAAGATAAAACAGGCATAAAATTATGTAAACATAATTTTAATGTTAGTTATTTAAAAGTGGTAGAGCAGTTAGAGCTCGCCCGGGCGCGGCCACCGCCACACATAACTCGCCGCAAAGCAACATGTTCTTCATGTATTGTTTTTCGGTTGGGGAGGTGTGGTTGCCGGATACACATTATTGGAGGCGACCATCTTAGTTCTCAAGTCCTCATCTTCTGTCCTATTTGAGATTGGACGTGGTTATCCATGGGCTGCAGTGACCTCTTAACATCAGGTAGCCTACATGCCTGTTTCTTACTCTTTCATAATAATAAAAAATAGTGGCTCTTTAAAATATAGGCTCTTACGTCTTAAAGGTTACCGACCCCTGTTCATATAGGATACAGCTGACTATCAAAAGGTTGAGCTTTATACCGCCCAATACGTCAAAACAGACTTATACAAGATCCAATAGAAGTTACACTTGAAATAATCAACAATGCCATTAAATATTAGGCATTAATAACGATATAGTGAACATGCGATAAATTTCACATCAGCACCATTAAATATATACATCATAAAACATACTTAACAAACATAAGACTATAAAACGGTACAGTTAGGCTTTCCTTCCTTCCGGCAGCAACGACATCACGTCAGTGGTGTTATGAACAAAGTGTGGCCATTCCTTTATTATATCGTATACTTTATCACCAGGACTCAATGTAGACATGAGCTGTCTGTGAGCTAAGAGCTTGTAGTCCTTCGCAATTTTGCCTAAAGACACGCCAAGTTTGATGAGCTTCTCACACGCCTCGACCTGTTGTTTGGTCGGCGAGTCACTGTTAAACGTGCCAATGAACGCAATCCCTATGCTGTACTTGTTGTAGTACTTGGTGTGAGCGCCCTCGTAGTCCCAGCCTCGGCCGTAGTACACGGACCCGTCGCCGCCGACCATGAAGTTGTAGCCGATGTCGTCCCATCCCCGCGACTCGATGTGGAACGTCTGCATCACACGGACTCGAAGTACGCACTGACTCTGTAATCGACATTTCATTTTTTCTATCAGTATAAGTTATAAAATTATTATCACGTCGTTTGCTAAATCTGCACTATACTAGATTAATATAGTACTAGATCCATGAATATACAAATAAATCTAAAACAAGTTAAAGATCAACTTAGTTTCAGAAATCAAGTTTAAAAAGTACTTTTAAAAATCTTTTGATTTAACTATATTTTGTTTTTATGTTTTTCTTTTGTTTTTTTTTTCGTTTTGTTATTCTTCGAGTTCACTAACACTTGCACTTCGTAAAAATTAAGAATGTTGTATATATATACCTGTAATGGCGATTTACACTGAACCAAACTAATTCTTAAAATAGTTACCAATGTATAGTGATAAGTCGATGGTGTATCTAAATAAATAAATAAAAAACCAAGAATCAACTTAACCGTGAACACGAGCCATGCAACTGATTCGAAACATCGGCAAAAAACCATTAATCATGACTACCAGTTACTTATTAAAATATAGAAAATTGCTCAATGATATTAATTTAAAAAAGAAACTGAAAATATAAACACAAAACTCCACAATAAAAAATAATTGATTGATGATCGATTGATTGTTTTTATATGTATATACCAATACGAAAATTGATGACTTGACAAAGTATTTTTCTTGTACGAAATATGTCCTTAATTATAAAAAAATATCCTTATAATGAAAACAAGCAAATATAAACACATGCACTCAAAAAACGTTGCTCTCCTTCTGGAACAGCACGGAAAAATACCTTGCAACGTCGATTTAATAAATTAACAAGGTTTTCACAAAATTTCCTAATTAAAAAGATATTTCATGTACCGAACACAAACGCTAGAAAAAAAATTACCCTCCTTCTGTCGCAGTCTGTTAAAAATACCATACGAGGTCGATGAAACAAAATAAAAGGCCTAATAAAGATGATTAATGAGACCAGAAAGTGTGACCGTGTGACAAATAGTGCTATCTACCATATAAAAACAAAAAAATCGAAATTAACGGCAACCGGAACCGGAAATATCCATTATCTCTCGGGTATTTCCCTAAATTATCATACACATTACATGCGTTTAGTCATATTTAATAACACATGCTAAGAAATAAACTAGTGTCCCAAAAGTTACATGGATTTTAAATCTATAGCATAAGTTGTGTAGTATGGAAGAGGAAAGTGACCCAGAGATTTTGAAGGAAGAACTGTAATTCGACCGGGAAAGTACCACCGCCGCCCTCATAATCCGACCTAAAGCGTTACTTGTGTTTCGGTTGGATATTGCGGTTGCCGGCTACACTTTGAAGCAAAACGACCATCTTAGTCCTCAGGAGTAGCAACATATCTACGTTCGAGCTCAGATACGATTTCAGTCGTTTTTGAGGTTGGACATGGCTGTCTATAGGCGGCGACTACTTAACATCAGGTGGTTTGCACGCTCGTTTGCTACTCTTCTCACATAAAAAAAGATAAACCAATGCTCGGAACGAACGAAATAGGGGATGTCCTACAACTAGTCGTACAATGAGTTGTACTCATACCCAGCGGTACTGAAAGCTCTCGCGGAGAAGACGGGTAGGGATTATTCGGGATTATATTATAGGAAATATTCAAAACAGTGGAGCTCATACAAATTGACCAGGAACGTACATTCAAATTAAAATATTTTATTTCATTGTAAGGTATTTACATAGTCTTAATGAATGTCAAGGGTTTGAACGCCCCGTTGGCTAAAGTTGACAGAGAGAAAAAGCCGGCGGAAAACTGTAGGCACTCATTTTAAGACAATCTTTGATAAATAAACATTACACAGTGTAACTTAAAAAGATGGTGAACACACGAGACAGTTAATTGGTCGTGTCAGAATCTTTCATCTACACACAAGCAAACAAAACTATTACATGGTAAATAGAAATAGCCCGGTGAAATAGGCTCAGTCCTAGGATTTCTTTAAATATTATTTATATGGTCCTTAATGTTTTGCTTGTTGCTTAAATGCGTTTCGGCATAGAACCTGGTTTATTGTTTTTTTAATTTATGCAAAGGCAGAGTAGGTACCGCAGGAACACCTTCTACCTAAGTAACGTAAAATGGTTTTTGCTTTTCGGTCCAAAATGAAATTGATACATTAAAGGCGACCATCTTAAACCTCAGGGGCAGCAATACATCTGTGAACGACGTCGCTTGACACTGCTGTTCTATCTGCACTTGGTTTAAGGTGTCTATGAGTTTCAATGACCATCAGGTATACTAGGCGTTTCATTCTGAGCACTCAGACTCATAAAAATAGGTGTTTCACGTTATTTTGCTATTTCTTCCTGCACATGGATAAACATACCTGTGTGTAACAGCTTTCCGTGGCAGTGTGGGTGATGATCACCCAGGGCGCTGGCAGTATCAGTTTGTCCAGCTCACCTTCCACTGGTTGTGCCAGCCAATCAGTTCTAGAAACTATCCTCAAATGGCCAGGCGCTATTATTAACGGATCTGCTGAAAAAAATGCATATATAAGATGGGTAAATAACATATTATTATTAAAATCTAGCTGTACTATTTGACCCTCCAGGATTATCCATTCATTCTGGGACACCCTGTATATATATAATGTGAGAAGACTAGCAAACGAGCATGCAAACCACCTAATGTTAAGTACTCGCACCCCATAGACATCCACGCACAACCACAAACGCTACTGAAATCCTATCTGAGCTCGAACGTAGATACGTTGCTACTCCTGAGCCGTAGCCGGCAACCGCGCCTCTCCAACCGAAACAAGTAATGCTTTACGGCGGATTATATATCTATTTGTCAAGATTTTACAACACACCAAATACATATTGCGCTTGAGTAAACTAATTCAGCAAAGGACCGTCTATACGTCATTTTCGTTTACTTATTTGATACCTTGCAATAGAGTATCTAACTACATTTTATATTATCTTATATTATCTAGTTTCAAAATCAAACCAAACATCAATGAAATTATACACTTTGCCCACGATATTGCAGTATTACCTTATAAAATATATGAAACAATTTCTCTGTTAAATAAGAGGGAATAAGAAAATAAAAATATGTACACAACTAAAGATGGAAAATAGGAATTAAAAAAAACCATTAGCGAGATGGTGCAAATAACTCTGTTTTCTGTTTAAGAAACAAAGACACATTCAGTCCTTTTAGTCTATTCTCATGCGTGACGTAATAAGACAAATAGGAATCTATTTAGCCAATCATAATTGCTGGTACCCGCGTAAACTTATTTGAATCGTACTACAGTAGAAGCTAATAGCGACAACATTCTTAAAATCTTCAAATTTTCTATACACACAAATATAAATGATTAAAATAAACACCAGTTAAAAATCTATCAGAACAATGTTCTATGCCAGATATTCGAATAGATAATATATGTAGCATCACACATGACATGTTAAAGGTGGGAGAACTATAGTTCGACCGGGAAAGTACCTCATAATCCGCCGTAAAGCATTTCTTGTATTTCTCTTACTAAACATCAGGTGTTTCGCACGCTTGTTTGCTGCTTATTTATCTACGCTTCGTCGATAGCAGATTAAATACTATTTTAGTACATCTGCCTAACGCCCTTCAAGCAAGCACGCAGCAATTTCGTAGCCCCACTATCAGACAGGAATGGATGGTCGAAGCAGCAGTAGATTGACTATGTAACCCTACGAATCTCTTTAATAAAACATTCTAACTCACTCTAATATCGCCCATTTGCGACGACAATGAGATATCTTAAAAACTCGATTTTATAGGAGGCGTTTTTCAAACTTTGGATCGATTTTACCTTTTTAACACTGACTGCGGGGCGGATATACACAACACTACTAAACTAGACTACGAATACAGACGTAATGTGCACTCCCAGTCTCGTAGCGCCGACGTAAAAACAGCACTTTAGTTCGCCCGTAATCCATATAAATTTGTCCGTACAACGCAAGTGTGTAGGAG
>DWON01010204.1:0-10919 GCA_018251015.1 Phocides pigmalion okeechobee
ATAATAATGCTAATTAATAATGATTAATTCATATTAATAAATATAATGTATAGATCAATTACAATATGCTATATCTGTTATGGGACTATTGAGTAGTTGGTAACATAATTCAATAAATGATATTCCGAATATAACAAAAAGCGTATGGAGCTAAAATCCTTTTGCAATTACATCTAAAAATCAAAACTTGTTTTATGGAAATAAATATAAAAATCTTGAAATAAAGAGCCGAGGGTTACGAGCCCCTGCTCTAGTGGGTTTCGCGGACCCTCATAGATCTGCTCGTGATTAAGCACGTATTTAAACAAAATATCTATATTTATGCTAAAATCGGATAAGACTTTTAGCTTTATATATTTTTACATGCTTCGACTGTTTAAGGGCTTTTAATAATATTTGATAAATGATTGATTGTACTTAAAGGGTTTCTATACATAGTTCTAGTCCTAGCTGACAGTCTAACAGCAGACTGACAGTCTAACTAGACTGTCTAACAGCCCTAAGTCTACTTCGTGGTGGTATTTTCGACTCTTAAGGGTGGTATTTTCTCTTCAACGGCTTTAAAGGTTGAAGGGTCTTACGGAAAGCGTTGAGTACATTTCCCGTGTGGGCTCATTGTAATTAATATTGAATAATTTTCAATATGAAAAAAACGAACATGCAGTCCATCTGATGATAAGTAGTCCTTGTCGTCCATGGATATCTGTAACCAACTCCTTAAAGAACAAGATTTACATAAATTCGCTTTCAGATGCGTTACTACTTCTGAGGACTAAGGTAGTCGCCTGGTGTGCAAGTGAGCCGGCAACCACATCTTTCTACCCATGTAAGCTCCACGCTAGAAGGGTTTGGCGATGGTATCTCCCCCGTCAAACTGTGCCATCTTGCTACTCTTCTAACGTTAAACAGCATACAACAAGAATTTAAAGTAGAATTCAGTATGGAATCAAGTCGATGATATACCTAAAAGCTTTAGCTGTAATATTCGCAATTTGCACAAAGGCGGTTAGTTCTGGGAATCACAGTTAAGGCTGCGCAATGCCCCGGGGAAGGTTTTGCCAAATTACCAGTTAGAGCGTCTCTGCAAACGAAGTTGCGAACAGGTAGCCAAATTCTGAGATATATTCCACTTGACTTGGCGATTATTAAAAATATTGCTCTCTATAAATTTGTCTCGTTTATTAATTTTCTTTTATCTTTTTGTAATTGAGGTAACAGCAGCATTGGTCTGATACTAGGCGACGTACTAATGCTCGGCAACAGCATCGTTCCATTTATGAATTAATACATCTTTTTGTACACATTTTTCCAGCATTTTTCCAGCAAATAATTTATAATTTTTTTGTACTCTATATGTACAAAAAACAGCAGTATTGTTCTAACACTGGGCAACAAAACTGTGCTAATGTCCGGCAAGATCATTGTTCTAATACCGGGCAACAGCATTATTCTGATACTGGACAACAGCACTGTTCTAATGCTAGGGAAATAGCATTTTTGTAATGCTAGCGCTTTTCTAATATTCGACAACATAATTTTTCCAGCTATTAATTAATACATTGTACTCTATATAAGAGCATTATTGTAATACTGGGCAACAACATTGTACTAGTACTGGGTAACAGCATTGTCTCAATGATCGGCATTCTCTCTTCCTAAAGAAGAAGAAGGCACCTCTCAGAATGACATTTAAGCCAAATTCTACAAAGGTAGTCATATGTGGATTAATAGACTCGTATTTTGATAAGAATTCGGGCATATAGGTTTCCTCGACAAGTTTAACAGCACTTAATTATGTTTTACTATATAATGAGTATTCCCGATTAACGGTTTTCGGTTGACGATATTGCAAACTAGTTGCATGGCTCGTGATCACGGCTAATCTTCCGGGCTGTTGGCAAATGCTGACAGTAGATTAATCTATTTCCTTTACTGATTTCCTTCGCTACGTATTTTAGATTCCATGTGATTACGGGAATCGAATCCCGGACACAACGTAAGAGGCCCAAATTAACCACTAGGCTATCCACTAGCCTACAAGTTAACCACTAGGCTTCTGTAGCCATATTATTCGATAATAATTGGTCCCTCAAATTGCCTAAGCCTAATTCGGTCTAGTATCAAAACTGACACAAAACAAAGTAACGTATATATTCTTATTACATGAGGTAATATAAACGGAGGCCTGGCATATTTGGCGCTATTATACGCAACTAGGGTGGCTATCCAGAGAAGGAAAAGCAGGACTCGATCTGACTTACTAAGATAGCTACCATCCATCATAGACAATGTTTAATGACTAAATTCAAATTTAAAAGGCGACTTCTAAGGAACTCCATCTTATGTACCTTTAAAGACGCTTATATCTTTCAAAAGTGTTTTCATTTATTTTCATTTAACTACAATTCTAATTAATAAAAGTTTCATTCTCTCTTTTTGTACCCCACGAGTGATAATTTCTTTTCAAATTTTAAAGGAGCAAACGAGAAGCATTCCCTGAGAAATAGAGAGGAATTTTCAAATTGGTTAATAAATTGAGTTATCCAATAACAGGCATAAAAATAGAAAGTTTTTATTGAAATATTTGAAATAACTAACTTAAACAAACACAAAATAATGTTTCTTAACACGATAAAAAAACTTAAATATAAAAAAAAAAATGAACACGGTTAAACACCAAACTTATCCGGTAAAAGCCGGATATGTGACAACCCTACACGCAGACCAAGCAATGTACGCTTACGCAATACCCGTTTCTAGGTCAACTGGCTTGGAAAAACGAAGTAAGGCATCCTTGCGTAGATATTAAACGGATACAGACAACGAACAAATAAACAGATCTGAGCTTTGTGTAATATCATTGCTAAAAGCCTAGAATCCATTTTTAACCGACTTATGTTTTTATCCGGCTACGGCGACCCAAAAGACAGGGTAATTTCAACTGCGAAAGTCAGAAGTAAATGGAAGGTTGCTTACGCTATTTTAGTATGGAAAACAATAACGGCGGTTTCCAATAATTTCACAATTTTAAAATGATAATTATAATATATGTAGAAAAGTAACATTATTGGCCATTATGACAAGTTTAGACGTAAAACATTTTTTAGGGAAAACTCAGTTTTTCTCCCTTGTTTTAAACGTACCTTAATGTACGTGTATGGTTCAATGTTCCAACATTCATATGACATCACAATTATTCATAATCATGAATAATAATATAATTAATATGTTATCTCACACAGATAATTTTGATCTCTATTCATCGCGGGAATGCGAATACCTTTCTTGGCACCTTGTCGTTTCATTCAAATCAGTCAAATGGTTTTCAGACAAGATTTTCAATAAATGTGAACTAGATCTCCGTGCCAGGGATAATGATAATTACGGTTAACTTAGATATTTATTGGATCTTTACATTATTTTCTTATAGTTTTGTCTACAATTGTCATTAATACATTTAATAAACACCTTAAAACGAATTATAAATAAAAACTCTAATGTAAACAATCTACAGAGAGTCCGTACCCATTCAGTATGCTGCCTAAAACGATAGCCGCAATCCCCCTTTGATCAAAATTCTCTGCGCGAGATATGAACCAGCCCTCTTGTTACCAACGGCGATCAATCGTAGGGCTAATTGTTTGAAAAAAGTTGGCAAGTACCCCATGGAATTGTAATAAACATGTAAACTAGTTCAATACGTTCAGAACATGTCAAAAATGTATTGCTCACCTGGGAATCAAACTCGAAACTCCAGAGTGGGACAGAATTAATGCAACTGGGTGTACGGACTGTCAATCACGCGTAATCCGCTGGTTGTGTATGGAATGGGGCCGACCGTTCGGTGGCGTCCCGCGGAGGATTCCGGGTTCATTCCCCGTCCGTGTATTTGTATGCTGTCGGTTTACGATTACGCTATCAATGGTCGTTTGCTTACGCGTGCGTTGTTACGTGGCCTTTGTGTTGTATTGTGCCCTTTACTGAACTAAGCTGCTTTCCGGCAACATATCTGGACGGAACGTATAGGTATAGCAGAAGATTTGTGTGTATGTGTGTGTTGGAAGGGGTTTTGCAATTTTGTTGAGTGTGTATGGGGGTGTGTTGTCTATGTGTTTGTTTGTGTGTGTTACTTTTCTATAAAAAATGAAGTGTGTTTAAAGACTTCATCAAAGCTCGTTATGTTGGTGACTCCTCTGGTATTGCAAATGTCCAAAGGCGACAATAACTGCTTTCCATTAGGTTTTGTCGAAGTGAGAGAACAATAGTTCGCCCAGAGGGTTACCACCGCCGCCACTTTAAAGCGAGGCGACCATCTTAGTCCTCAGTAGCAACGTATCTACGTTCGAGCTTAGATGGGATTCCTGTCGCTTTTGTGCCTGTACGTGGTTTTCTATGGGCCGCGACTATTTAACGTGATTTGAATACTCGTTTGTTACACTTCTCACATATAAAAAGGTAACCCTGCCTTTTCGTCAAAATAATTCATCGAAGCCCGTGATGTTGGCGACTCCACTGGTATTACAAATGTCCGAAGGCGACAGTGACTGCTTTTAATACTGCCTTTTTGTTTGATTAATTCATCAAAGCTCACGATGTTGGTAACTAACCTGTCTTTTTGCTACAGTGATTTATAGAAAAAAGAACCTTCCCACTTTCCGAAAGTCTTATAAAATCGTCGATGCGTAACCACCCTTATATAATTGCAGATAGTGCATTGACAAATCACGTCACAGTTGGCAAGTATCCGGCTTATCGTCACGTATTCGTTAATACAATCGCGGCTCGCGATAACGTTGCGATGTTCTCTGTTGCTATATATGTTTACGTGATTTTCGTATCGCGGCGATCACAGAGCTCATAAGAAATAGAAATGCCACTAACTATATTAATATTTTTTTTATTATATAACGGGTACTTACTATTAATGCTTTAATTAGATGGCTCGTGATCACGTGGTCATGAGTTTCGCTTTCGCCGTGATCACAAGCTGTGCAACTGGTTCGAAATATCGGCAATTAAAAAGCGTTAATCGTAGGCACCCGTTATATAACAAAATGTACAGAGTCTGCGATGATATTAGTTTAAAATCGTATATATTAATATTAATATGGGGCCAATTTAGTAACGCAAAACCCAATACCCAAAGCAATTTGATTTTGCTAAACACATTTCTGTTGTCAAGGCGGTTATATAGTTCGACGAGGGAAATCCCACCGCCACGCCCACTTCTAGCGTGAATCACTTTTGCTATTAGGTAGAAAGTAATGATTACCTGCTCACTTGTACATGAGGAAACGATCCTAATAACCATTTTAAGACTTTTTGTATATTTGAGAATATGGACGTTTTTGGAGTTCACTGGCAGCCACTTAGTAACAGGCGACCAATGCGCTCGTTTACTGTTTTTCTAACAAAAAATACAAAAAAAACTATTAACTTTATTTTTATTAGTGGTCTAGTAGTGGTGGTACAGAGTACGGATTTACGAAAGATATTTAGTTTTTTACTATTCTTTTTCACTAATCACATCTTGACGCACGTCGAACTTACTCCTACATATTCCTATCTATACTTTCTCTACTCTTTGGACTCAACTATTGGCAATCAGCTTATCATTTAGCTTCTTTGCGTATGTCGATGTAGAGTATTGTAACATAATAATGGAGCGCTTGTGGCTCAGTGGCACACATTTTAGGATTCGAATACGTTTTATTAATGTCTCGACAGTCATCAGAACATCATATACTGAACAAATAGACATACGAACAGACTAACATGCAGTTATACGAGTTACTTTTTTAACCTTTTAATTACGAAAAACTTAAAGAGTCCGCAAATGGATCGCATTTAATATTCAACTTTTAATTTACTTCTCAGAACGAAAAGAGTAGGTCTTAGTAAGGTCTTCTAATAAACTGGCAATATGCGTGTTTGTAAACTTCACACACTGTTCCAGAATTTTTGAAAATGATGTGGAAAGTTCCCATATTTTCTCACGATACTCCATTTTCCTTCATCGTTAAAGGAAGTGACAGATAATTTCTAAACTGCACATAATTTCGAAAAATCTGTTGTTACCGATAGAGGCAAAGGATAGTTAGTTAACTAAATAGATAGTAAATTTCTTAGAATTTTTAAAACCCAATTCGTTCTATTTCTAAAACGCACGCAACTTAGAAAAATCTGTAGTTATCGGTATGGCAAAGTCCATTGCGAGGTTTAAGAGAAATAGGCGGAGAAAGGTGGGCAGATAGCGGCATTGTATTATATTATATTTATATATATGTATTATATTGTATTTCTTCTACCACATGGATTCTCCATGTGGTAGAAGAAATACACGTGAATAATTACTAGATTACAATATTATTTGTATTATCGTGGCAAACGGACGCAGGGTTGCCACCTTTGCAATCAAAATATCGATTATAAATGTTAGTAAAAAGAAAATTGTGACAAAATAAAGTACTTTTTTTCTTTATGATTATTTAAAAAAAAACATTTTTTTTTTTGCAAGTTTTGTCAAATAATTCTCACTGCTTAACTATTTTATTTATTTATTAATTTATTATTAATTATTTTAAACAATTTTAATAAATTTGATTTCATAATATTATGTAATACATGTTTACTAATCAAATTCAGACACTTATCGATTCCTTAATTAATAACGTTTCATTTTACACAAAAATGCTTTCGAAAAATCTATTTCGAACCCATGAGAAACCATAACATGCAAAATGGGGATTTATATGATTATACTCATGAAGTATAAAGTATAATCATTCGAAGTAACATACAAAAGTATTTTAATAATACGTATGGCAACCCTTGGTACACGCCAGCGTCGTATTATGCATTTTGTATGTATGTGATTTATTGAGAAACAAATGTCGAGAAAGGCAGTGTCTACTGGTTTTAGTCTGTTTTATCTTTGTCTCGAGCCAATTTTAATTTAGAAATAACAATATGATACTTATAAAACATATTTTGGCAATACCGCGAATTTTATATATAGCATAATATATAAATAGATTATACAATATACATACCGCGGACATGAAACCATAGAGGCGTATCATACTATCTATAGAGTCATAAATGCAATTTATGATTTATGGCCCCCGTGCCAAAATTTTTTTCATACAATTAGTACCACGTTTGATCGACGTCACCGGTAATAAGAAGGCTAGTTTACATCCAGCACAGAGAATTGCGATTGCCATTTAACGCGGGAATGCAGCTAGTGTTCTTGGAACCATACCGCATGGACTCTGACTCCGTTTAAATTGTTTAGGTTACGCTTTTATTATAATTAGTTTTAAGATTTTCATCATTGTACTAAATTAAATAAATTTATGGTTTTACACTAATATCATCACGAAATTTATTTGTACATTTTACTATATAACGAATACTCACGATTAACGATTAATTGTTGGATTTTCGAACTAGTTGCATGGCTCGTGGTCACGGCAAAGCTAAACTAAACCGCGGAGGAGGTGGTTTCCCCTCACCACTGCATTATTTTTCGATTATAGTTACACCTGTAACTTTTAAAGTAACATAACGTTTTGTTTATACGTTTACCAAAATGACATATGAAATGTGAAGTGAAACAACCGCAATACATTAGTGAAAACCACATCGAAATCCAACAAGCCGTTTCCGAGATACGCACACAAAAGCACAGACAAACAGACATAAAATCTATGAAGTAAAAAGTAGTAGACCTCCCAGTAATAATTGTCTCATATGTACATACATATGTATATCTTCCATATACAGATAGAAATCCGAACAATTTTATTATGTCTATATAGTTGGTAGTTATTTTCAGTAGTAGTTGGTAGTATTCTAGTTAGAAGTTATTTTCAGGCTTACAGGCAACACAAATACAATTTTAATTATAACCTCTAAAATTGTCGGTTACCTAAATATTCGGAGGTTACGAAAATACTTGGAAATTATTCAAGAAAATGTGGGAATTATACTCTATTTCACAAACCTTTCTTAGCAGATATACAGATATATATATGTAATATTATCACAGATAGTCCTTTAAACTCACCATTAAACGAACAAAATGTCAATTAAGAGACTTCGCCGGTAACGTCCCGTGGGTGTCCCGCCCTCGTGGGCGGAAGTTCGTCACGACACAACTTGATATAGCATAATCTTCATCTATTGAACACTGACGAATAACCTTATTTAAAATGTATCTATATAAAACTGTCTTTCGTGTGTTTGTACGTCTCTTATGCAAAAATATGAAACCGTTTTTAAAGAATCTTTTTGAGTTACAAAACTAATAAATATGCTTAAAAATTGTTATAAACTTTGTTTAAGATTTGAATCTAGTATCATCTCGGAATTTCTACATTTTACTATATAACGGATACTCACGATTAACTTTTTTTTATTGTGAATGAGTAAAAAACGAGCATGCAGGCCACCTGATGTTAAGTGGTCACTGCAGCCCATGGACAACCACGTCCTATCTCAAATAGAACAGAACGCGGACGCGAACAGGATGGACGCGGATGCGTTCCTACTCTTGAGGACTAAGATGGTCGCCTCCAATAATGTGTATCCGGCAACCACGGCATGATGCAGCATTAAAAAAATCATTGCGTAAATTCTAAAAATGTTCTACTAATTAGCTGTTATAAACGGACGTAGCACGATTTTATTTCTCATATAATGAAAATATGACCTACCACACCACAATACCCGCTCGCATTCGTGTCTTCGCTCACGCTTAGCACGCTTCGTTACCAAAACTTTGCATGGTAACCGCATCGTTCCTAAGTTCGAAGCGCGATTTCATACATAGCTTGAAAAGTTTCTCCCTGAATAATCTTTTAAAAAAAGTACTAAATTTTTATATCGGATTGCTACTAACCGAGATAAGTGCGATCAAGTAAATAAAAAAATCTCTTAAGCTTTATAATATCGGTAAAGATAAATATGAATCTCCCCATGAGCAGCCTCTCGAATGCGACCATGTAGTAAAAATCTAAATAATAATATATAATAAATAATCTAAATATGACAAGTTGCAAAGTGTTGATAAAATTGCTTAAGGTTTTTCAAAAATAATCAGAGCTGTCTGATTATATTTTTGTCTTCATGTTATATATGGCGTACATGTCTGAGCCAATCAGCGTATAGTTTGAACTCATCAGCTCGTATAGCCGACTTAACCAGGTTTTAGTATATTGCAAAGTTACAGATTAATCCATGTGAACGGTATTTGATATGTCTCCATCTCATTCTCGTCCATACAGCCCAAACGTCTTATCATACCGCGTCATCACGATTTTATATGTTTTATAACAAAAATATTGCCTTCAAAATCACTATAAAGTAAGAATTAACTAAAAATGACATTTAATAAATTGGATTGTATCAAAGTCGACTCTTATATAATGCACATGGCCAGATATCGTTAAACATAGCTCATCGTACTATAGTTGGTTTGATTTTTATAGTTGGTTATATGGTTGGTGGTATGGTTGTGTTATAGTTAGGTTCCACCCGGGAGGTACTCCAACATCCATTTCAAGAATAAAGAGTTCCTTGCATATCGCTAGAAATGTGTGGGTTTCTAGGTCATTTATATACGAGGTGATCATTTTAGCCCATAGGTGTAGCAATGATTGGAGTCGACTTAAGAAATTAGTGTTATTCTATACGGAATGGAATATCTATGAATAGCAGGGAATACTTACTATAAGATGGACCTTATTTTTATTATCAAAAAAGCGACCTCCTTTCTCATGAAGCAGTGTAATAATATTTTAGTAAAGTTAACATTAAAAATTAAGGGTTTCAAAGCATTTTTAATACCACAAGATCAAGTCTATAATAAACAAGTAAACAATTTGGTACAGGAAAACATAACATATTAGTTTAATTATTTTTTATTTTGTAGTAACATGAAAATCGGTTATATTTTTATTTTTTGTCAGTGGTCTATCAGATTATAATTCAATTGCTACATTCCATGTTAGGTTTTGGGTGAAAGTTTATTATATTTTTGTTCGGATTGATGCTAAATGTGCAATATGTTTGCCCGTTCCTTAAAACAAGTCAATAAATGAGTTTTCATAAAAAATATGATAGCGTTGCAATAGATCTCGTAACTAGGTAGGCTTTAATGCAGTCAGTGCCTTGTTAGGTACTCAGGAGAGCCCTTAAATTTTTATACATGAGTTGTTTCATTGTAGGTAACCTTATTCTGCATGAAATTTTATCCAACCGTCACAAAAGGAACAAGTGGCCAGTCAGATTTGAAAAGCTGGTTTAACCCAGCTAAAAGTGTCCCTACCAATAAACAATTGAATTCTATAAGAGGAATAGACCAATAGTATGTCTTTAAATTATTTTTCCAGACAGATTTAAATAAAAAAATAGTCCCACAAATCTGTAGATTACAAACGAATCCATGAGCAATATAATAAACATGTTACATTGCATATATTTTGTATCTGATTACTACCATACTTACTACCGACTTTTCTCAATATTATTATTCCGATAGACTTCATATTATATTATGATATTTTGCCCGGATGAATGAGCGTGAAACTTGCAGCTTCTTACGAAGAGGCTACGTAAGTATCAGTTCCTTATAAGTTTTCTTATTTTCGTTATAATTTCAATATGTAAAGTAATAAAAGGAGTAATCTCTGCAATGATGTACATTAATGTATGTATAAAATCAGTTATTAAAGATGGTTAGTCATACTTCGTTTTATTTATAGGATTCATTAAACAGCGATCGGACTTTGAAAATAATGTAAAAGTTCTACTATATTTCAAAAATACAGCTTTAAAATACAATGCGAAATCATTGTATTAAAAGAGTTTATTTATATTAAAATTAAACTATTAATGATTAATTAAATACTTTA
>DWON01010205.1:0-10918 GCA_018251015.1 Phocides pigmalion okeechobee
GAAAAAAGCGGGCGGAAAAAAAATCTAATCTAAAAAGCTTACATAGCTGCTGCTTCACAGCCTATGATATGGACAAGGATGGCACCTTCTTGGGATAACTGTAGTTCTACATACTTGTTTACGTGAGAAAAGAAGCAAACATACAAACCTCCTTACGGTGTACCCGACAACCGCACCTCGTCAGCCGAAGCACAAGAGTTGTTTACCGCGGATTATGAGAACAGCGGTGGTACCTCCCCAGAAGAACTGTAGTTCGATTTATCAATATCACTGTCCATTAGCTTCCTTGATTACGTAAAATAGATAGTACAAGAGATTGACTCGAATCATGTACCGTTGTAATCCCGATAAAATCGCGTTGGCAAACAATTAGGTACCGCGGGACAGATTGTCCGGTCCCCAGGCGATCGTACTGAGAGCGGAATATTAATAGAACCTTTTGAGGGTCGTAAGGGTTTGTAAGGGATTTGTGTAAAAGAAAATGATGACATCCAGTCAGAAGTTAAATTTATAAAGACAAAGGGAATGCTTTATCCATTTGTTATGGGTATCATAAAATGACTATAACTACAACCGTTTTATGTCCCACTGCTGGACATGGCTCTGCCACACAGTTGGAGATTATTAAATTAAACATATCCACAATGATCCTCGAATGCAGATTTCCCTATAGACAACTTTATTGGAACAAAATTAAGAGATTGTTGAAACAAACAATCCGCTACCCGTGTATAATGAATGACATATATTTCAATCCATGCATTAAACAAGCCGCTCCTCCCAGAATGTTACCCATCGCAAAGTTATCTTAGACTGATGATGATCCGTTTTGGGGCGAAACACGTGCTGGTTCTCTCTGCACTTTTTCCTATCTTCATAGTGCATGCATTGGAATATATGTATACGATTATACATAGTGGTAGAAGAACGTAGCAAAATAACTTTAACAATAAATAGAATATCCGCAAAACAATAAATAATAGTTAAAAAGAAACTAAAAACACGCTTTTAAGGGGGTTTAACTATTATTTATTTTTCATATTATTGCATCGTCATCAGTCCTTGATACGAGTGCAAAGTTTAAAATTAATCAGACATCTGGAAATTGGTGAAAATTATGCTTAAAGATTCCGTTGCGTACATACATACATACATTCATACAACCCAAGCTAATAAAAACGTGATAAAATATTATATTATATAAATATATAAATATATTTATCGATTTATTTGTTACATTATTCATGTAAAATGAACAGAACGTTATTACTTTTAAGAAACTACGTTCTTTATAAACTCTGCATTTAGCGATAAAATAAACAATGCAGTCGAAGTCGTGAGTTTCACCTATTTCTTACATAAATCACATTTTACATTACATACGTACAATCTTACATTTTGCTTTATCATGCTTTCCACCCTAATTCTTTTTACAAGTTATTGCGGGGCGTAAAATAAATAAATCATTATTAAAATTCCCATTTCCATTCCCAGTCGTTTTCACGCGACGATAATGTAATCGTAAATGCGATTAATAACATGCAATAGTTAACGTTGGACCGCACTTGACAGTGTTTGTGGTTTAAATATCTAAATATTGTACAATAAAAGCTGTTATGGTCTGACAATGATGGCCTAATAGTATATTTGGGTGAAGTTGAACCTCTGCTGATTCTATTGGCAATTGAAAGTATTTCCTGCCAGCCGTGGACTGATGCCTGTCCGTGCTAATGTCAATCACTACGCTATGTGTTACTGATGATTTAATATTACTTATTTTAATTTCACACACACAGAAAGAGAGAGACAGAGAACAACAGAACAGAGAAATTAAGCGAGAATAAAATAATGTATACAAGAATTAATGTAAAAGAGTTGCGTCTGAGGATTAATGAAAACTGTCTTTAGCAGTCATATTGTAGGTACTAACTACGCTACATTGTATTGCTCGAAATAACGTATTATAAATTAACTACTCTCAATTTAACATGACTGAGGTACCAAATGTCAAAGGTTTTTTTACATTCTACATATTACATACATTTCATTAAAGAACTATAGTTCGACCGGGGAAGTACCACCGTCGCCCTGAGGTGCGGTTGCCGGCTACACTTTCGAGTCGAGGCCACCATCTAGCCACATCTATCCACGTTCGAGCTCAGATACGATTTTAGTCGTGTTTGTGGATTGTAAGTGGATATTTATGGGCTGCAACTACTTAACATCAGGTAGTTTGCATGCTCGTTTGCTACTCTTGCCACATTAAAAAAAACATTCTATAGTTATCACCATAAATAAATGGTATAAACCCAGAAGTTCAGTAAAATATACGAATACAAATAATAAAGGAGGCAGTCCGCACAATTCCAGAGGAAACAAGATAAAATATGAAAAGAATACAAATATCAAATGCTTTGGAGCAAGGTCCCCGGAACGTAAGTCGAAAATGCAATTCTTCTTTAAACAACTCACGGCAACTTTTTGCTTTTAAAAATCGAAAATAAGTCCCGTTTAAAATCGCAAAAATGCCCACTCCGAAAACAAACGCTCAGGATAAAAGCACAAGAGTAAAACAAAATCAGCTTCCCTGTTTAATTTAGCGGGTTGTCGACAAAAAAGCTCTGTTGAGGCTTTTTGTTGACCAAACGTAACAGCGGAATGCATTGTTCCCAGGGTAGCGGTAAAAAGACAATATTTCCACGCTCCTGACTCATTCAGTTTATAGCTGGACGCGTCACTTAGGGACTAAATTTAGTGGTGATTCACTAGATAAGGTTCTATTGAATCTTAGAGCTGACTTTTACAACTGTTTCTGAGTAATTTTTTAGCGCTAGAACAAGAAATTGTAGAAATTGGAAAGAATATTACATATGAGAAAAATATACTGCAAGGATGAAAAACAAACTTCACATTAAAGAGAACGCAAATCTTCTGTCAGGCTTTTTATTCATAACAATCTTTTAAAAACAAGATCAACACCTCTTTTTTGTAAAGAAAATAATAATAATCAAAATTTAATGGTGTTTCTCAAAAGAATTGTATTTAAATATTCCTAAATGAAACAAAGAACAATTTCCGACGACTTACCTAAATTTCAAGATTTCGTCAGATTCTCCTTCATTTACCTATTACAAAATACAATTTGTAACGTTTATTATTTTTAGCTTGCTGTAATATTATAATCCCAGAAAGTTGAGGAACGAAAGACTGATTAGTTTTACGTTTAAGTCATTCTCATTGTTAGTATTAGAGAAATATTTGAAGTACCTACATAATAATTTAGAAGATGGAAGTACCTATACAGTTCAACTGGTAAATAGCTTCCGCAATGACTATTTAAAACGTCCGTTCTGGTGATCCAGTGTCTCTCTAAATTTTTAGGGGTAGTAAAGAGTCTGTGATCTTCCGTCCAATATAAAATTGGTTACAGATAGATACCATTCTTATCTTTTGCTATTAGGAATACCTGCGATCAACTTCAAGTGGATCCTCCGTTCAATATGAAGTTGATTCTGTAACCAACTTCATGTTGAACGGATTGCCATATATGGACATTTAATTGTATTCTCTTTTGCTACTGGGAGTATTAAAGTATCTATGATCAACTTCAGGTCGATCTCCTGTTCAATATGAAGTTGATTACGGATGTCCTATATGGACGGTTTACTGTTAGGTGGACGGCATTGCCGTTTGCTACCTATATATCATGTCATAAAAACATTTGTTTCCATTAATCTTATTTAATCCCATCGTATTTATAATTTACTTTTGATCCTTTTAGTCTGCACAAATTTTTAATCAATTGAAGTTTTTATAATTTTATTAATAAGTAGTTTACCTCAGAACAACAAAAAATAGGGACCACATATGGTTAGAATCGAATAACAGTAAAAATGTATTTTGTTTATAAGTCTAAACTTTGAAGCGAGGCGACCATCTTAGTCCTCAGGAGTAGCAAATCATTTATGTTCGAACTCAGATAGGATTTTAGTCATATTTGTGATTGTACATGGATGTCTATGGGCTGCGAATACTAATCATCAGGTCGTTTGCATGCTTGTTTGCTACTCTTCTCATATAAAAAAGTCTTTATATTTGGTTAGCTCGCGGTATAATTTCTGTGAAATCCATAAGTTGGGACAGATTTCTTTTTGTACCGCATTGTTTCAAAAAATATAGCTCATCTCGGCATAAAAATCCGGGAGTTTTACACGAACATTTTTAAAGGGTCCTGATTAAATAATTTTCCAACTGGCTGTCCCAGATATGAGCAGGAGAGCCTACTTCGTTTCGCCTTAATCAATTTCAGATGAAGAAAAGTTTCAATTTAGACGCCATTACGGATTCTGCGATGGGCCTCGCAATTTAGCAATTTTTAGGCATTTATTCAGAGAATATTTCAAAAAACAGTGTCAGTTCAGGCAATGCATAATATGCTTATTTCTTTTGTTTGTATTGTGTAGCTTGTGTACATCTATAATTAACTAATGCCATATAGATTTAATTCCAAATAAAATCAATCGAATAAATATTGCTCCCGAGAATTAAAACAAAATCCCTGGAAAAAATAATAACGAAACAAGATTCAGTTCAACTATGAATAATTCTTTACTTGAAAATGAATTTTACATGCCTTTTAAAGACTGCTACTTCTGTGAACTGAGATAGTCGCCTCGCTTATACATATGTGTAAGTAAGCATTTAGTGAAATTGACTACTATATGTACCTTAATCTTAGTGTTACGTCAATACGTCAATGTGTACCTTAGAAAATCGACGCCATTTATTATTTTACAGTAGGCATTTTCCCGAAATTTAACACTAAAATTTGAGATTGAATTTCAACTGTCCATATTTATATTATAAATGACAACACAAAAATCGAACTTTCGCACACAACACAAAATAACACGCGTACAAAAATATTGGTAATTTTAAAGCTTTTACAGCGAAATTGCCAAACTGGGAACTTTCATACATCCATTGTAACGTTTTGCTACCATGTTATAACAGGTGTCATTCCTATAAAAATATAGAGCTCTGTACAACTTTTCCAGTGAAACTACGATAAAATGGATGGTTTCACCACAGATGCCAGTTGCGAAATATTTATTTAAAATTGCGAATCTGCAATCGCTTTTAGTGAATAGGTTACTTTTTTCATTGGAATATAGTAGCGTCATTGCCATATCAAAATTATTTACGAGTGCATATTGAGGGAGTATGGAAATTAGGCACTAGTTACGATTTCAAGTGTGATTCAAAAAGAATAAAAAAAGAGATCGTGTTTGAAAATCAGCAATGTATTGGTGACTGCTCTGGTATTACCGAATGTCCATAAACGATAGTAACTATGTACTATTCATCAGATGGCTCGTCTTAATGCTAATTTTACTATTTGTAAAAAATACCTACTTTATATTAAATTAAAAAGAGTGGCGAGAGTTTTTTTCCGCCGGCTTTTTTATCCCCGGTCAACCTTAGCCAAGAGGGCGCTCAAAGCCGATGTACTGATTTTACATTCTACACTTGATATTCATTAAGCGTGTGTAAATACCTTAAAATGAAATAAAATATTTGAATTTGAATTATGTTGCTAGTTCTACGTACTACGTTTTTGGGTCAGCCCGACTAGTTTCGGGCCATCCTTAGAAACACATGATTCTTTAGCCTCGAATAGGAAATGGTAATATAAATTACAATATGGTAGAACAATAGTAGAATCGAACAGATCATTTCATAATTTCGGCATAGATGCGGTTGCCGGTTACACTTACAAGTGAGGCTACCATCTCTGTCGTCTGATTGAAGTTCAAGGTAAATGTCCACGAGCTGCAGAGACCATTTAACATTAAGTGGCCTGCAAACTCGTTTTTTACTCTTAAAATATAAAAAAATAACCTTAAAAATGCTAGCACCACATTATCATATTATTTCTCGAATACCAGATTAAAATTGCCCCGTAAACTAGACCATTCGTAAGCCTATAACTTTTATAGCGTCAGTAACCAACATAAAAACGTCAGAGTTAAACGGTTGCCGTAGAGAGGACGAATCACCTACTTAATTGGACAGTCTTATCAATTCGAGACTCCACAAACAAATTGGAAAGTAACAGAGCAAAAAAAGTAAGGGACAATTTACAGGTACGTAATAAATTAAATGAAACGTGGACCTACGCCATGGAACCCGCTGCGTCGCATCGGCCCAGAGGCGCCTTGTTTGACGGATATAAATAAACACAAAAAAGTCACCAAGTACGAGTCTGTAACACACAAAAATTGTTCCGTAGTAAAAGAAATATATACTGATATAATAAAGACTATATATGTACATTAAAATCTGTCCAAAACAGATAAATTCAAAGAACAATCAAATTTTAATATAAATAACATCAAGATTAGGATTCAAGACTAATATAAACTATAAACTAGACTACTAAGACTATATTCATTCAAAGTATTTTCCGGGGTATTTTACAGTTCCGAATAAAATGGGTGTGATAGAAAAGCAGATAAACAAACGAACACGCAGAAAGACAAACGAGCAGATAGACATATAGGCAAGCAGGTATGAAAAGTGATTGACAGATAAATAGAAGACAGACGGATAGATAAACATATAAATAGATATAAAAAAGACAGGCAGGGAGAAAGACAGACGAGCAGATGAACAAACAGGCGGACGGATGAAAAACTTACATGGAAGATGGACTTTAAGGTTAACGGTTTTGTCATTTGGCTAAAGATTCCCAAAAAAAAACCTGTCCGTACGTGCGTGGCCTGCCCACGCCAGCTATTAACTTTGAGGCTTTATCGCCCCATTCATACCAGTAACACGAGACTTGAACAGTTTAACCTTTGAAGGTGTACCGGGGTTCACGATGGACCCAGCCAGTATTATATTACTCGAGATGCGCGATGAACTTATTTTTGTCTAATTTTGTCCCTTTCTGATACCTTAAATTTCATACGTATGACAAGGACGGCGATAACGCGCAAATAGATTTATCTTTGAAGATCCAAACGGTCAGATTAGAGAACGAACGTAATAATCGAGAATCGAATCAGAATGGATAGGGAACAAGAGCCGTTTTAGTCATTTACATAATATTACATTTTGCTTCTTAGTTAATCTGGTATAGAATGGAATGATAATAACGTAACACTTATATGTCAATATATTTGCATCAAAAATCGTAAATAAAAAACGATTTCTGTACTCATAGTTCAACAATGAAATTTGATGTCATAAGAGTTATGGATATGCAAAGACGATTAGGCAAACACCCAGACCCAGAATAAAAATCTAAATCATTTCAATTTTTGCTCAACCGGGAATCGAATCGGTAACCTTCTGTGTACCAGACAGATGGGTTTACAATGCCACTTCGCGTCTCATCACATAATTGCATAACATATTCTGCATTCCCAAGCATGTGGCGCTAAAGGCAATACAATACTGGGATGCATAAAAATGCAGAACGCGCTAAGACAATAGGCGTTTTGTTCACAACAGTATGCAAATCCTAATAAGCAGCTCCAATAACTTCGTACTCGGAATTACGAGTAATGCCTATTAATTTCATATGAAATACAATGCATTAAAACAAATGACTGCACACAACAACACTAATTAACAATGATAGAAAACCGTGACTCGGTTTAAGATTTCTATGAACAATTATTTCTCAGGGTATATAAATCATAAAATATTTCAGGTAAAATGCTTCATGTAATGCTTCAGACAGATAAAATGTTTGTATACATGTAATGTACCGTAATTAGTCCGTAATTTAATGTACTCGGACGTATAAAAAAGGAATTGCAGCTAACACTGCCATTGCTACTCGTTCTACGTACAAAACCGAAACTAATGTTCACGGGTCCTCATGCTACACATTTCGGAAGTACTCTTATTTTACAAGTTATAGCCGAAGAGATGTTTGTCAAATTTGCACCCGGATTGTGGACATTTTAGAAATATGCTTATAATAAAAAGCAGACTAAAGCTCACTGTTTAGACCATGATGAGAATTTCGTCGTGTCTTATGATGACTTATGCAAAATATATTTGACGATATATTTTAAAATAATAAATCTAATATAATAATAATATAATAATAAATGTAATAAAATAATTATGTTATAATTTGTTATGTTTGCGGTTCATGAAACCATAAATATAAGGACATAAAATATAGTATTGCTTGGGACAAAATGTATAGAGTATTACACGGTTTTAAAAAGAACATCTTAAAACGAATTATGATAAAATTCTAACCTAAACAATCTAAAGGAAGTCCGTACCCATGCACCGTGGTTCCATGAACACTAGCTGCATTCCCGCGTTGAATAGCAATCGCAATTCTCTGAGCGATGTCTGAACCAGCCCTCATGTTACCGGCGGCGTCGATCAAAAAGAAATGAGGATAATTTATTTTGATTGACAAAGTTCTTTTAACTGTCAAAATGACCATCAATATTTACGTGTAGGTTCAAGTGAGTTAGTTAAGCTGTAAATGCAAATATGATACGAAACTATTTTAAATAACTAAAAATCATAGTTGGAACCGCGAAATAAAACAGAATTTTCCAACTATCTGTATGACAGTCAATATTTGTCTGGCGCTAAAATGTGAGCTAACACGGAGTGTGAAACGGCGTGCAAATGAAAAATTTTCACCCGTTTATTAATTTTGCCATTGTTGCCAATCTGTGCCGCTCCCCTGGACATGAGTTCGGTTATTCACTTATATGCGATATAGGATTTTTTCTGTGCTACACAACTACATACAATTTTTTATACTACAATATAACATTGAATCAATTCATGGAAAAACATTACATTTTAATAATAATTACAATACTGAAATCCTTAAAACTTTTTTTTAAGTGCGAAAAATAGCAAACGAGCAACCTATCTGATGTTAAGTAGTCGCCCATAGCCTTCCACGTACAACCACAAAAAGGAAAGAAATCCTGTCTGAGCCCGAACGTTGATACGTTGCTACTCCTGTGGACTAAGATGGTCGCCTCGCTTCAAAGTGTAGCCGGCAACCGCACCTCTCCATACGAAACACATGTAATGCTTTACAGGGGATTATGAGGGCGGCGGTGGTACCTTCCCAGACGAACTATATGTTCTACCACCTATCAGATACCACCTATCACTTATATAGATGAGACGAATTATATTTCTAACAACACTAGCCAATGTGTAGGTACTCCTACGCGCAGACTATTAACTATGTTCCCACTATCTTATTCAATACTAAATACCCATCTAACACGATCTTTACTCCACCACAAATCACTACCAATAAAACCCCAATTCGAGATACAACAAAGCTTAACAAAATTAACTATCTAACATTGACTTGGAGTTTATATTGTTTGTATTGTACAAACCAACAAGCCAGCGTAAATACATCGAAAGCCACCTAAGAAGCCAAAACAAAGACCCATACAGTTTATTTTGAAGCGGGTTCTCAGAAGGTCTCGGCGTGTTTGATTGAGAATTCTTATAAATAAATCTTCGATACGCTAGACTTGGACGTAAATCTTTGAACGCAACTTTGAATGACTGACGTCAAGAATGGAAAGTATTCAATTATAATTATTAATTACAATAAATTTGTGTGCCTATACTTATTATTAAAAAAAGCTACCAAAAAGCATATAGTGTGCTCTATAAATCTATGGTCACATATTATCCATTCGATACTGTCACTGTCACTCTCAGACAACTGTCAAGAAATTGAAATAAAATAGAATAACTTTTTATGTTAATATTTCTCAAGTTTATACATTTACAAATTCAAATTTTGCAAACACGTTTCTTTGCATGTCTGTAGAAAAAAAAGAAAGAAGTAATTTTAAAAATAATACCTAAATGAAGTTCATTTGATAAGAACATAATAACTAAACCAGAATATTAAGAAAAACGACAACCGTGTAACGCGCTATAAAAATGAAAGTTGGAATCACTAAAGTTGGAATACTGAAGTGATTTCAGTTACACCACATATTACTAATAATTTACTTACATTGAGAAAATATAATAAATTTATCACTTCAATCATTTCATTGAAAAAAATTGCACCGTTTTGCGTTTATGGACATATTTTGTACATCATGGAAACATTTTATTTAAACCGAACTTTTATGTAGGCGATAATTGTTTATTTTAGTTAATTATAGTGAAGGTTCATAACGTTTGTATGGCGAAATATGGATAATTGCCGGTATTTTAGGTACCGGTAACTACCGGAATAGTGGCGCCAGATTATTAATCTCCGAGAGCAACTGATAACGATCTAAATATAACAGTTACCGCGTCTGTGCATTTGATAATAATTTAAAGTTTGACGTAACAAAATGGTGTTTTTAGACATAAGGGACTATTGTAGGACTTTTACGATCTATCGTTACTCATCTCATATTTATCGTTGTGGTCTTCATTATTCATATCGATACAAAGTGCAATTCCTCGTAAAAACTGACGAATGTCGATACTTGATATAGCATGATATATATGATAAAGCATGAATATACAAGTTCAACTTGGCAAGAAGGGTCATAACCAACCATAAGTGGAAAATGTACTCATATTTAAAAGAATATAGAGAGAACACATAGAAATATAGGGGGTGCTTCGGGCATCAGAAGCGATACAGCATGGATTTAACCAAATATATAGTTAGCGACTTATTCAATTAAACAATTACGGCAATAGTGTTACAATCATAATAGCAATTATATTGCCAAATGACAATAGAAAGTACTAGGACAGTCTATTGAAACAGAGAGCGGTCCGTTTACCGCGACGTATCCAAATATAAATGCGTAACGAGCTAGTACTACAGCCCCTTTTTATAATAAGCTCAGGTAAAACGAAATAGGCAGGTGGGGCGATC
>DWON01010206.1:0-10918 GCA_018251015.1 Phocides pigmalion okeechobee
TTTGAGATTGGACGTGGTTGTCCATGGGCGGCAGTGACCACTTAACATCAGGTGGCCTGCATGCCCGTTTCTTATTCTTTCACTATAAAAAAAAGTGTAAGTAAACGTAACAAAGGACCCCGACATGGTGAATCCGGTGTTGGACAGACGTGGCAAAAACGATTTTTCCCGCGAGTCAATCTTAGCATAAGTGACGCCCAAAGCCGATGGATGAACTGTATATTTTACATTGTAACCTACATTAATTAAATATATGTAAATACTTGGTACCGTACGTTACATTAATTAAGCATATGTTAATGAAATATTTGAATTTGAATTATATACAATTGTCGCATTTCAAAAGTGTAAGGAACACGTGTGAAGCGAGTGATCATTTGACCCTAGCTATTGTCGAATAGAAAATAGTACGTCTTGAACGACCGCGCAATTGCTAAATTGCTCCGGGTCAAACTCTCTAATGTACCAGATAATGGGATAAGAGTTCGCAGACAATTTCCTTTGTGGCAGTGGTCAGTGTTTGTTGGGGCCGACGTATACATGACCGGATCCACCTGTCAATGCATACGACTGTGGTTTGGTGCATTGTGACTTAGGGTTTATTTATTTTTGGTTGTAATGAAAGGAATAAACAAGGTTTTGAAGGGAGGATCATAGTTCGACCGGGGAGGTATTACCGCCGCCCTCATAATCCGCCGTAAAGCATTACTTGTGTTTCGGTTGGTTGAGGTTGAGGTGCGGTTGCCGGCTATACTTTGAAGAGAAGCGACTATCTTAGTCCTCAGGAGTAGCAATGTGTCTACATGATGATGTAGACACATTGCTACAGTACATCTGATGAGATGATTTGCATGCTCGTTTGCTCCTCTTCTCACATAAAGAAAATTCATACATATTTGTAAGGCATCGACTCTCAATGACATATATAAATGGAGTCCTATCTAACTCACAGATATGATTCTGCTTCTATGGACAAAATGGTTGCTTCATATCCATGTGAACCGGTAACCACACCTATTTCTTTGGAACGCAAGAATAGCTACACTTATTGGGGTGCTTACCTGGTACAGGCGACAATCCTTCTAAATCATCTGATGATCAGTGAGCATTGACGCTCATAGACATCAGTAACCAACCAACCCAGAACGGGAGGCCTACTTATTGTTGATTTCACGTTTACCTATTTTCAAAGGTTGTGAAGTGTGTTTTTGGTTATGCATATATTATTCTTGATGTTGGTGATACGAAAACCTTTTAAAAATAAAACTTTTAAAGGCAAGCAATGATAAATAAATATTTGACACTTTCCTTGCGTCGTATAACATTGATGTGTAATACTTGGTGTAACGCACTTGCGGCTTGTACACACCTGTTGTGTACGTATAAATCTGTATAGATTACCGGCGAACAAAAGTGCTGGATTTACGTCGGTGCTAAAAGATTCTGGGCGCAAACAACGTCTGTTTATTCTTAGATGTTACACGGATGCTAAGTAATACAATATTGTAATATATAGTGTGAATCGTGGCGTATTACCAGACTAGAGAAAAGAACTTCAGTTTAGGCCCCTTGCTGCAAGGCTTGTACGGGCCAAACACGGAATTGGCTGTCCCGAATGACCTGGCTGGTTGTAAAACAAGGGTAGAAGAATGTGCAAGCGGTGTAAATATTCACAACCTACATATATTTTTTGCTACGAAGGAATCTCGGTTTTTTGGGAAAAAGTTAAAACACCGTGTTAGGGAAATCACGTTCACGGCTCGTGGGTCTGCGTGGGGAAGATCTTTTCTAATCGAAATAGGTCGCACATCTGTTGCAGAATTGCATTGTACACGTGTGCTGAAAGTAATGATACTTTAGTTGACTAATATTGTAGGGCCGACGATGTCTCAAAAACCCCGCTGAGCCGTCAATCTTTATTAGCAGACAGTTAATGCAATCAACGAATCATATTTTAGGTCGACCGTTCATTTAGTAATATGCCTCTTCTTGATCCAATTGTGCTTTGAGTTAAATTGTATACATTTTCATAGTACCTATTCACTTACAAAAAATAAAAGTGATTATCATCTTAGATCTTAGATTAAAGCATTAGCTTTCTAACAATAACGATTTAAGAAATACAAGGACTATATAGTAAATTAGATGTATATCAAATATCAAATGTAATTTTGAAAAGTAGTTAATGGTTTAAATATTATTTCCATTATTAGAAAGGTATGTTTCTTATGTGTGTGTATGTCTTTTTTTTTGTTTTCGGGCAAATTCTTTATCAAATGTCATGAATCAAGAATCACGAGTGCGTTATCGACTTAATTGGGTTTTTCCACCCACTAGCGCCACTTCTGTGATCTAATTCTGTGTTATTCGGGGATTTTGGTTAGAAGAACGCAACAGTAATCTTATAGCACAATACCCTTGTGATGCGTTCGTCCTGGGGAGATGTTATTATCTTAAACTTGCTGTAAACTGTCACTCCCGCTGATCACGACTCAAACTCTCACTTTTCCCTCTCGTAACCCTAAGAGCCTTCTTTATTTATATAAATAAATAAAACTGGAGTATCTGTTTGTAATATTAAAATAACCGCTTTTTTACTAAATGTCATGTTTGTTTACACGATACATGGTGTCTGTTTATTCCGTCTAATATCGGTAACGGTTGGACCGATTTTGACGTGGCTTTCATTGGCACATAGTTGATGTAATAAGAAGTAAATTAAGCCACTTTGAACAATATTTTTTTATCAATTCAAACGCGGACGAAGTCGCGGGCACTCATAAGACAGACACTAACCATAGCACTAACAAAGTCTTGAGTTATACAGCAGCTCAATTTATTTTATAGATTTCTTTTTTTGTCATGTAATAATGATCTAATTTCCGTTTCAGATAACACCGATGACCTAGGAACGATACATTCCGATGACAAGCATTTATCATTAAGGAAAATGTCGACGTAACATTTGGTAAGTTGATTTTTAACTCATAATAAAAAAAAATTATGTAGATGCGGTTTTTGTTTTATTTACGAGTTATCTGTTGTTATTGTTAGAAGATTCTGTTATCTAAGCCAAGTTCGACTCACGTCCGTTTGGTGTGGTGATTGTAAATTTTTAAATGTCCCTCTTGTGCTTTGGGCTCTTTATACTTGATGAAGTTAGGAGTGCATTCCACCTCACCGCTACGATAGGTATTGGTTTAGACACGGTTTTCAAGTCTTTCGTAGGAACTCTTGCAAGGTATGACGACTTTCATCTGTTGGTGAAAACGGGACCGAATACTTAACGTGTATTTTAAAGTAAGAAGCGTATGTAACGCTTTTCCATTGTCGATCACCCATCCTATTTTTAACCGCGCTCTGAATTTATTCATTATTATTTAATAAATTAAATATTTGTTTGAAAATCAAATTCGGGAATCGACAAGCCGATATCTAAGGACTGTTTGTACAAAATTTATGTACGAGGCTTATAATCTTTAGATACCCAACAAAGTTTGGGAACTCTGTAACCGTAACCGAAACTGCCAGATTTATATAAGATAAATCTTTAGGAAACTGTAATCGGATCAGATAAAAATCTCCAATAATTTCGGGTAGGGCGGAGTCTAAATGAGGCACTAGGTTTTTACCCTACTGAATCTAAACACTTTTGTTTAAGCTCCGTTAACTATAATTTTCGTAATTGAAACTATCTAATGCTCTAATCCGAAACAATTCAATATTCCTAACAGTATCTAATACCGGTATAATATTTCTCATATTCCTACCTTCCTTAAAATCCCTGATGAGTAAAATTTGACCTCACTCTTATCACAACTGAAAAGATTTGATATAGTATAGGATAATGATTATTTATTACGTGTCAGATCGTTAGAGCCCGAATTGAAATCAAAATGCCCTTGAGTCTACAAATAACTGTCCTTTTGACTTGAGGACTAAAGGTTGTTCACACCCCATTGCCGAATGTAGCAGCTAACGATATACATGGTTATAATTCAAGATGATTTGTATGTGTCGCGGTCATGATGTAGAATAAGCCACATTTTACAATAAACGGTCAATTTATAGTTACAACAAACAAAAAAGTGCATTTTTTTACTGTTATTCGTTTCTACCATTAGCCATTCAGTCTCTACTTTTGAATTTTTAAAAGTGAAGTACTTTTTAAGAAATTATGTAAAAGTTACTAGGCCATTATGTAAAATGTATAGTTATTTAGTGTTTTGTGTCTCTTGAGAATTAAGTATTTGCAACTATGACTTTAATGGCATGAAGTTTGCGATATTAACATTGTTGCAAAAAGTAATGATGAACTAGTACCACTAAATAATAGTATTTTTACGTGCCAAAATAATTTCAATGTGATTTGCATTCTTCAACAACCACTTGGTCGGATGTTATTTATGTTAATTTAGATTTTAGTGGTCAGTTCAATAGAGATAGGCCTAAGCAAAATAGGGGTTGCGGTTGCAGTTAATCTCGTGTACGGTTCCTCATTAGGAAGACATGCGTGCTCAATCGAACTCGCGCAAAGAAAAACCTGTAATAAGTGTGATTAAACTCAATGGCGGAAAATGCTTGTTAGTTACGTTTTAATAGGGCTAGTTAGTATAGGATTAGTTAACTACGGTATAATTGACAACCGAACGGGGAGTATTGAAATGGCAAGCCGACATAGTGTTCACCTGGAGATAAATAGCCACTACCTTCGATGGACATCCGTAACCAACTCCATATAGAGCAGGAGCCTTATTGGAAGTCGATCACAGATGCGTTGCTCCTGAGCCACTACATCTTCCCATCAAACTGAAGGAATTGTTCCGATAATGTATAGATAGTAATAATTTTTTTCAGTCCAATAACACTACAACAGTCAAATTTTTTTTGAGAGATTTTGGGAGATTTTGCGACCGCCATACTCAAAATCCGCCGTAAAGCATAACTTGTTTCGCTTGGAGAGGTACTGTTGCCTGTTACACTTTGAAGCGAGACGACCATATATGTATAAATTTTATCACCCCGCGAATTATCGCTTATTTTTAACATATTATATCATACTACGTCGCTATTATCTAGCTCTACAGTTAGATCTTATAATGATTAATTTACTATAGTTTATTAGTTACATTTTTATAATCAATATTTTTGTATCGTCATTGTCGTCAGCACGTCATTATCGTCGCGGTCCATATTCAATTATTTCACAATACATTTTGTATTGTCTGTATAACGTTTATAATGATGACGTATGCATGGCGATATTTCTCGCAACACGAACTTAATAGTTAAAAGTTGCAAAGTCATTGCTGCAAGAGTCATCCATTGCCCATTGGAATCGTTGAGTACAGTGACGTTTGAAACGTTGCTCGGTTCCTTTTACGTATTATTTTACTTAAATATATTTTTTGAAAAGTAATAATATCTTAGTTAGTGTATATATTTTTTAATGTGAAAAGAGTAGCAAACGAGGAAACGAGCATTCAAAGCACTTGATGATTATTGGGCGCAACCCATAGACATCCACGTACAACCATAAACACGACCGAAATCCTATCTGCACTCGAACGTAGATGCGTTGCTACTCCTGAGGACTAAGATTGTCGCCCCACTTCAAAGTGTAGCCGGCAACCGCACCTCTCCAACCGAAACACATGTATTGCTTTACGGCGGATTATGAGGGCGGCGGTCGTACCTACCCGATCGAACTATAGTTCTCCCACCTTTAAAATATATATAATGAATAATATATGATATTTCTATTTCTATTCTTGCGTTTTGACAAATAACAAACTTTGTCTTCACGAGTAAGTACTGTTATTCCTGTTCTCAATGGAGTCGGTTACAGATATCGATGGATGGCAGTGACCAGTTTCCATTAAGAGTAGTACGTTTTTACCATGTACCCGGGACTCACGATTAACGATTTTTGATTGTCGAAACTCCGTCGTCGCCGTAATCACGAGCCATGCAACTGGTTCGAAATATCGGCAATCAAAAATCGTTAATTGTGATTACCCGGTACATACTAAAAATGTATGAATTCCGCGATAATATTATTTTAAAATCATAAAGGAAGTGCAGGCTCGTTTGTTACTTCAATTTACAAAAGTGTATATTATAATTGTAATATGTATATTTATAAACAATTATTTACATAGGTTTTGTCTGATTCAGCACGGAACCCTGAAAGCTAAGACAGTGTCCCCTACACCTGAGCTCTGCGCCCACTATTGATATAACTGAAGGCACTAAAGCCGGCACAACGCAGTCTGTTATCATTCCGCGACTAACTGCGGCGTCGAGCGAACGTGCAGAGAAAATAATAAACATTGACCGCACGATTTCGCGCTATTTTTTGTTTGGAATTCGAATAACTTTTTGTAGTTTTTTTTATTTTGATAGCTTGTGCGGTGTACTTGTGGCCAGTGTAGTCGTGATTAGAATTTTAGCGGTACGTATTTTTTGTTTTATTTCTTCCTAATGGAAATCAGCACGTGTGCATATATTATTGCGTACATTTGCTTTTATTTTTTTTTATTACGTTTTATGTTTAATTGTACAAGTAATAATAAATGCCACGTGCAATATAAATTTACTTAAACTCAGACATAAGTGTTGTTTCTCTGATGATAAATGATAAGATATATTTCGTTCAAGTGCTTAATTTTAGATCTCATGTTCAATTTGCCCTTGTGGGTTACATCGTTTATAGTACAAGAAGGTAGAGCAGTGATAATGTACTAAATTAAGCTAAGTTGGTTAAGATTACGACTCAGCACAATAGGAACCGAGGTTCGAATCTCTGAGACGCTCCTAAGTTTGTTTGTTTGTGTAATTATGTGCGAATAAGAAATTAAATATAATTTTATAATAATTTGCTTTTATAATTATTTGCTTTAATGGTGACGGAAATCAGCGTGAGGCACCTTGCAAGCCTGAGTGTTCTCTATAAAGTTTTCAAAGATGTGTGAATTCTAACGATTTATGTTTGGCAAGCGTGATAGACTGGCTATCCTTGCCCTTCTGACGAGAGACTAGCGAGCCATTAGAATTACAGAACGAGTTGGAGAAGTGTGGTTGCTGGCTACGAGTCGATCATCTCTGTCCTCAGGAGTAGCAACGTACCCGTCAGGCAGGATATTAGTCTTGTTTGTGGTTGGCATTAAACACTTTGACTGCGGAGCTCATATATAAGATCGGGTCAGCATTGCCGGCGGTGGCATTTAACTGGAGCTGTATTCTCTAGACTGAAGATGCGCCGACAATTCACTGAAATACATTTTTAGCATCTCTGTATCATCTACGAATACACAGACGTAACATCCGCCCCGAGTCTTCGAGTATATACAGCACTTTTTTTCCGTAATCTATACACATTTGTACGTAAAACATAGGTGTGTACAAGCCGCAAGCGCGTTGAACCAATTAATATACAACAATGTTGTTGTGTAAGGAATGTGTTACCATCAGGTGGCCTGCACGCTCGTTTGATTCTTTTCCAATAAAAAAGACCGATGCCTCATAGTGGGATGTTAATGGATTGATGATGGGTTTCCACATTTATGATTTTGGAACCACTTGATATGGTAATAGAATTTGGGTACTTGTTCTAATAAGTCCTAATAGATTGCGATAGATACGACCTATTTCCAATGCTTTTTACCTATTAGTATCTCGCTTTAATTAATACCTATTTGTTATACTCATTGAGGTTTCAGAACTTCATGCTTTCCATCTTAATTTTCATGTAAGATATAATATTTAATATTTTAATGTCACCATCGGTTTTCTGATTCAACCGAAAGTTGACTCGTAGAGAATGTTTTAGCATAAGTCCACGTGTACCAATATTTATGGTATAAGAAAATTTTAAATAAATAAATAAACTCGTATGATACGACCGGGGACATACCTCCGCCACATACATTTGTGGCGGAGGTATCTCCCCGTAATATACACATATATATATTTTCCCAGCGAAAATTCAGATAGCCAATCTACTGGAGTTTAGTCGTTGTCACGTGTGAACGTGGCTTTAGGAGCACTCGCTTCATCTTTTTTGAAGTGACCCGTGTTAACGCGTACAGGGATTTTTTATGGTATTCAAAATAACTCTTACAATTACATAAAACTCACCCAGCACACCGTAATTTTCCCTATAAACATGTGCATTGGAATTTTGCAACCATGCATTTGTTTCATTATTATTCAATTTATATTTTAAAGTAGTTAGATCTTGGACGCTCTCGTGAAGTCATATAAGAACTTAGGGAATCTTAGCCTTATTAATGTATGTGGTGAATAAAAAAAATATGTGATGAAAAGTAGGTTTTTTTTTAAAGTTAGAGAAGGTTGTATATCAGATAGAAAAGCAAAATAGATTGCAGTCTGCAGTGGGATGTGACTGCCTGTGTAAAAAATTCATCCACCCTTCCATGTTTTAAAGGTCACTTTAAGAACAAGCATACACTGTCCTGGTGTTTACCTCCAGGTAGCAGTCGTTAAACCTTGTTTTTTGTGTGAGAAGAGTAGCAAACGAGCATGAAAAGCACCTGATGTTAAGTAGTCGCAGCCAATAGACATCGACGTACAACCACAAACACGACTGAAATCCTATCTGAGCTCGGTATGTAGATAGGTTGCTACTCCTGAGGACTAAGATGATCGCCTCGCTTCAAAATGTAGCCGGCAACCGCATCTCTCTAACCGAAACACATGTAATACCTTACGGTGGATTATGAGGGCGGCGGTGGTATCTCCCCGGTCGGACTATAGTTCACCCACCTCTTAAATACTTCGTTAAAGACAGATCGGCAATTAACCGGTATACCTGTATTTTTCTCCTCTCTTAACCCTATCTCCGTAACAGTATCAATAGGCATTGAAACAGGAAAGATGTACGCTCAAGGTTTTTCCCAATTTCAAGGGATGAATATATCCGACAGTGGAAAATTTCTAAGCAAGCTGATAACGCTTCAGCTAAATTCTTACCTAAAACTTCTTAACCAGTTCCGATTAAATACATTTATCGATACATTTTCCTGTTGTCAAAATATTTCTCGAGATTTAAAATGAAAAATTGACTGATCACGACTTTCTACAAATGCCATCAAGAACTCCTGCTTGTGGCATAGTGCATAGAACGCTGGCAGTATTTCCTCGTTTACAAATACTTTAGTTTTAATTAATTTTATTTTTATTTTATGATAAATATTGAGATAACAATTAAATATCACTTTCTACTGAATTACTTGTAAATATATACTGTGTGCTTACTCTTGCCATGTTATTGACACCGGAGAAAACTATATAAGTGGTTTATATAATATTTCTTGTCTAGAAGTAGGCACAAGTGTGGGGAAACTGTCCCCGTATCAGTTTCAGTACTAGGTCATTCAATAATGTCACTTGTTAGTCGGTGTTGTAATTCGATAATTGCAGTCTTGTGACAGTTGTGTGACATTAAAACGAATAATGTCACGAATTTACATATCGTGGACTATTTTTTCATAACCCACGAGAAATAAGTATGATATTGTTACTTACGTAGTTAGTTAGTATTACGTTTGTTGAATGGTCAATTCGTAGTCGTAACATAGGTGTAGGATTTGTGCTACCGAATTTATTTTTATCTCGAAAAAATAGTCATGCGTGCAATCCACTTGACTTTACCTCTATGGTTGCTGCAGAAAATGGACATCTTTATCCAACCTTAAATAAGAGTAAAACCCTGCTTAACATCGTGCATAGATGCGTTGCTATTCCTGAGGACTGAGACGATGACCTTGCTTGTGAGTGTAGCTGACAAAGTATCGAAAACTGTGCTATTCTATTATAGATCCCTATTAATTAAATTTACTTTAGTTATTAGGTGCAATCCCCGGTTATACTTAAAGACGAACATCTTAGTCCTCAAAAGTAGTTACGCATCTACGACCTTGATAGGTTGAGTCCTCTTTGAGTTATGAAATAGAAGTTCATGGTCTGTAGCGTCCACTTTACATCAAAAACGTCCTTTTCTGTGCTTCTCAACGACGATGAATTTATAAATTTCATTGAATTTTTGGTTGCCTTTAATTTAGTTTTGTTACATGTTTTTACTATTACATTGCCTTTCGAGTTCTTTAACATTTCTTCGTACCTTATCTAATTTTATATTTGTCAAATTTGATTGTAAATGCATCGATTTGTGTCATCGGAAATTACATTACTGATTGTAAACTAAATTCCATTGAATCGCTTACACGACGTTAGTCTTCTTTCTCTGTATTGTTTTATAGAAGGGCTATCTTGTTCGAGTTTTCCCGTGTAATTATACTTGTTTATATCTACAAATAATGGTGCATGGTTTCACTCTTGTACACTTTCGGTTTTTAGATAGTACAGGAGCTCTAAATATTTTCGGGAAAAAAAGGAACCCTTGTCCCTCAATGTGAATACTCTTATATTTGTATTAAAGTTAAAGTTTATTCATTCGTTTGCCATAAATAGGGAACTTATAGCGCATTTGTGGTTAAGTTTTTGAAAATTCAATAATTTTAACATGATAAACATACATTTATTTATTGGATTAGTGACTGATAAAACAGTGTTTACAATCTATGCAACAGTAGCTATACGTTGGACATTTCTCACAATTACGTTATTAATTAATTAATTAGTTATTTATTTGTCAATTTAAATTTATTTCAACTTCCATTATTTAATAAAAAAAAATTGATTGGCCTTATGTTTCATTAGTGCTGTAGTTTTCATAACTTGCCACATTTAATCGCCATTATAGTCTTTGAATATTAAAATTCTAGGTTAGCGAAACTTTGCACCAAAGGACAAACCCAATTCCCATACAAGCTTGGGCCCAGCAAACACAAGGCTGAAAATTGGTCATTAGTTTATTTGCCAACCCCAACTAATC
>DWON01010207.1:0-10917 GCA_018251015.1 Phocides pigmalion okeechobee
TGTCCATGGGCTGCAGTGACCACTTAACATCAGGTGGCCTGCATGCCCGTTTCTTACTCTTTCACAACAAAAAAAAATCAAAATTATATTAAGGCTATTAAAATTTAATATGTTTCTGTTATGATGTGCTTATTGTATAATATGTAGTCAAATTTAATATTAATCAGATCAATTGAAATGAAATTAAAATGTAATGGTGGATGATCAAAAATTGTCAGTAAATCAAGGATTGATTGTCAGTAAAGTCAACAATCGACATCTGGAAGCTTATTCCCACATGTTTTTCCGTCAAATATTGTTGTAATGCTATATTCTGGCACAATGCAAGGTAGCTAACAAAAGTTGAAATAATTTTAAATAAAATTATCTGTTGCTTAGGAAATAATAATATTATTGCTTGGCAAGGTGTTTTTGTTATGGAAAAGAAAATGCTTGTACTAGTCATTGCGGCTAGTTGTACTTGTTGTACTTTTCACATTTCACATTTATAAACTATGTAGTACTGTAACTCTGTGACTTCATAAGTATGGGTTATTTTAATAAGTTATAAATACTTTGTTTTTAGGTTTTAGTTTATTTGTCCTTATCTTAATTAATAATATAATAATTAATTTATGTATTTATTCGCCTTTCGTCACTAGGACAAGCAGGCAAATCAAACAAATATTACTACTAATTGGTAACATGTTATATGATTGATTAAAAATGCAAAGGTAAAATAATATAGAAAGAGTTTCCCACGTAAAAGTGAACAAAGACCCGTACTATTTTTTTATTTTAATATTTTTCTTTACTTTCAATTGTTTTTGCAACGGTTATTGATTATATTTCTGGCATTACTTAATTTCGTACGATCACTTATTGGAAAGATGATTTTCTGGAATGGTACAATAGTATCAATAATATACTAAGTATGTATATTAAATGATTTTTATGCATAATATTAAAATTAAATATGTAAATAATTCTCGGCAAATGTCGGACACGATGACTCCCACAGACTTATCTACGTCTCAAAGTTTATAACATTCAGTGCTTGGCAACTTTACATGACGTCGATTTATTGTAAAAAAATTCCATTGCAACGTTGGAATGATCTTTACATTTTTTTTATCAATATAAGATAACAAAATAATCAATTCTGAAATAATAGAGTAATAGCCTAATGCGCGTTAGTACGTAGAAACCGTTCAATATAGCGAGGTTATATTTTTGTAGACAGAAAAGATTATCAATTTTAACTGATTCAAAGTACTTAAATTTAGAATTGTTAGTAGCTCACTATAATCAGTTTATTAGTTATACGCAGTGCACTATCCCATTACATATTTCTTAAGTCCCGTCTGAAATTACGTTAGTGTTATTTAAGCGACAAAATGTGACGTTTATAGGCTATTTACGCTAGAAATTTATTCTTGGATATAAACTGTTATAATCATTTTAACAGTTAAGCTCCTTTTATTATAATCATACTTACGTGTATATGAGGTAAAGGTCAAAGTTTGAGTTGGTTGGTTTACTAGAAACTAAAGTTTATTACGTAAGCTCACTTTACACTACCATTGAGTGTCGTAAATTTTATCAATTTTGTCAACTTTATTGAGAAATTCATGTGCGACCGTGTTTACGAAGATGTGTAAGAGTCGTAAATAAATTTACGAAGCTGTTTGAGATAATGTCGTCAGATTTGCTATTCGTAAATAGTTTTCGACTATCTACCCTCTTTATTGTAGTGAATGAACAGTTATAAAATATATAATATACACAAATTGTTAAGGTTTTAATATTTCAAAGACACAACAGACTTACCAATTGTTTTAATTATAATTCCAATATATTTTCATAACTAAGAAAACTTTATAGTGATATATATTATAAACTATGAGGAAATTTCTAGTTAACGAGAAAGGTTCATAATTTTCATAAATAGCGCAATTAATATTAAAAACATAATAATTCATTAGAAGCTCTCAACGAAGTGTTTGCGATTGTTGCGGATGGTGGTTGTAAATAAATCCGACCGCCTACGATCTTTCAAAAGTTGCCATAGACAGGGCACGGAGAGCATTTTGTTTCACCATTTTCTCCGGACAGTCAAGGACAGATTTATGTGTTCCTCTATCATCCTACGCAAATCTAGTTAGCTCCGATATCTGTAGTATTTAAATCATTTATAAAATAAGGTGACAATCTTTCAAGCCCGTGAGTAACTTTGTACGACTTAGAAAAGAATTATCTATATAAAAAATATTTAAATAAAATAAATTAGTTATTTAATGTGCTACTAATTATTATAAAACATTAACCCTTCAAGATAATTGAGCGTCATTTTTTTACTCTTTATTGATATCACACACTGATAGCACCGTCGATAGCTACAAGAACCTTATCTTATCTCCAGAATTGTCATCACAAATCAAATAGGTCTCGAACGTCATCTGCCAACATTACGTAACCTGGATAAATCACTTTTAAACTGTCGTTGACCTTGATTGTATGTTTTGAAAGGTATAATTACATCTTACTAAAGTGCGTAATACATACAGACAATTCTGACGTATTAATTATATTAAATAAAAATAAATTGAATTCGTATGTTATAAAAACACATTGCCTAAAAATAGTATATGGTAAGATAACAAAATCATTAAGTGTAATAACATAATTTTTCTTATTATCTTATCTTATTAAACCTTACGTTTCTTAGAAATCTGTGACCCGTTACAACTGAAATTTTACTGACACATGCATTTCGTTTTATATTCCATTGCTGTGTTTAGCAACGTGCTCATCGTACTCGATGTATACACACAATTGAAATAGTTTGAAATATTTTCTCCCACGTTACTTCGATACGATTATTGAAGATACGAGTTAGTGGCTTCCCCGTCCGCCAGTTATTTTTAATTCGGCCTCCGACAGGTTTTATCGATCATCATGTAACGATAACAGCCGGGACCTATAGCTTGACGTGCCCTTCGAAATACGGAAAGCGCATAAAATTTTGCTACTGGCGGTCATCTATTAGGGATACTTAACTTTGTAGATAGTTTACGATGTACTAAAGCTGAGAGGATATGCATGTTATATATGTAAATATTATGTTAAAAAAAATTCTAGTATCACTAAACCCTAGTAAACTTTACGTACCCTGTTTGCACTAATAACACCGGTCGCAACAACAAATTGGTCAAGGATTGGTGCAGTAGGCGGAGTATGATTATAAGATCTCCGCCATGCTAGCACGTACATGTTCAGTAAGCTTAGGTTATATTCATCTCTCGTTATATTCATTTCAGTGAGCTCTTTACTACGAAAGGACTATTGGGCCGACGATCATGAATCAGGTTATGTTAGCGTAACAAATCTATCTACATAAGTGTCATCTCGAGAAAATAGTTCAGTAGCACAGCTAGTTACTTCCAACGACTATAATGAAAACCATATTTTTTTTGTGAATATCCAAGCGGCGTAAGCTCGGCCCCAATAAAAAATAAGCATATAACTACTTCAGGAGCTATAAAAGTTGTTTCGTATTAAAATTACTTTAATATAATACTCTTACCTTATTTAGTTATTAATTAATTTAAAAAAGTTGATCAAAAGGGAATTTGGTAAAATAGGCATTTAGACAGTAAGTACTCGTATAACAAATTATATTAGTATTATCAAAATAAATGAGCTGTTACAGGTGTATGTACGTATAATTCAATCAATTCGTAAAAATCAATGGTCAATTAAAGATTACAACAGATTTAACTTAATATTACTTAATATTATGCAATTTTTACAACTAAATAAAAATATAAGAAATGTCACTTCTTTTAAACATTCGTCAAGGCTACTCTTTCTTCTCGTCAGCATACGATGTAGGAAGTAACGAATAGGAAAGAATGTTTTATTTTACTATAAAGACATTTCACGACTTATGTTGACGAGAACTCCACTGGTTGACCTTTGTTATTGTGGACTTGCGACGTACAACAAGTGATGTGATACAGTGAGTTGCGAGGTGCATCGTGTACACGGTATTATATTCACTAATCTTTTGGCTTAGTTTACACTTCACACGTGTGAATTTTGAAAAAAGGGAAAATGTACAGTTTGTTACACTGCGTTACGTTACGTTACGATATTGCGTAACAAACTGTAGCCTAAATGTGGCCCCAGCTTAAAAGTTACAAAATACTATCTATAAGTTTCATTTATAAGTTCAAGTGGTTTTTACCGGATGAGATAACAGACAGGCAAAAATAGATACATGTTAAAAATTATAGAATTCATGTCAATTCATTCATATTCTGTATTTACTACTACTACTACTACTGCAAATAATGAATATAAGAATACAAAAAAATATTGTGAAATCATTATCAGTCACTTGTCAGCTTGCTGAACTATAGTCTAACCTGTCTCATTCTATGAATAAATCCTTGCGCAGCCGTTATATTATAATATTAATATACACTATATTAGTAATAAATTATATTCGAAACTACGTTTGTATAGTCCATTCATATTTTTTCTCGTAAGATTATAACCTGATAATTTTTACACTATTTCGTTGACATCTATGTTTCATTAACATATTATGGTTTAAATACCTCCAATGGTATCTTACATTAAATATACAGCGAATTGCGAATTTACACGCAATTCTCGTGCGACAACGGTCAGGCCCACATATTTTTGGCCTATTAACATTCTTACCGAGAAAACCGGTACAAATACTACCATAGTACATCCTTGAAATGTCTTAGTACTATCCAAAGTAGCTGATAGGGTTTTGCAGTCGGTGGAAATAAATTTTATTCTGAAACAATATTATAGACGTTTTTACCGAGACAACAAAGTACACGCATTTGACTAATGAATCCACTCTAAATGTACATGTAGAATGTTATATCAAAACTACAAAAAACGAAGGAAAGGTAACTTCAGTATTGAAAGTACTATGTAATAATGCTTTAAATTGACGTTTACGTCTCTTTGATGATTCTCGTCGTAGTTGACTTATTGTTTTTCATTTTTATTAAAAAAATCCATAAGCATACCTTGTAAATTCCATCTTTAAGTGATATCACACTCAATCTCCATCACATTAATAAAGTCCAAAATTCTTACAGCTTGATGATAATTTTCAATTTAGTTATACTTTACTTAATAATTAATAGTTAGTTAGGTACTAATGTGTTACGTATTAACCTAACACATTCGTACATAACTAACAGCATTAGTAACTACGTATTGTGCCTAACTACTTACCAATGTTGTACTAGTATTTATAATTAATTTAAAATGTATATTTTGTATGTATAGTGTATAACGCTGTAGGCATGTAAAAAAGTAAATAAATAAATAGATATATGAGAGATAGATGAGAATTTACACAAAAATAAATTTGTTATTTTTTTGTACTTTTTGTTAGTACCATATTTTGTTTCAACAGCATTCGAACGGTTTCCATTATTGACATTAAATGATGTGCATAAATTTAGATCTTAAATCTCATAATAGCTCGTAATATTTTGCATAATAATTACGCCGAATTTAAGATTCAAAAGTTTTTAAATTCCGGCTCATGCGTAGAATCACCTGTGTCATGAATCACTTTCATTGATGGGGCAATGATACGTTAAAATGAAGTCATGTATAAATTCATTATAATACTGCTGTTACCAAGTTATTGTTACACTTTTACATTGTGTAGCTATTTTATTTTTATCTGCTGTAAATATTTAGTTGAAACAGTGAAGCTAAAAATACGCTATGAAATTACAAAGAGTTAAAGAAGACAAATATGTATCTTTCCTCATAAACGCATAACTTTTGTTCCTCGTGTACTCGAGACGTAAATGAAGTTGCTATGTGAGGCGCTTACCTTATGGCAAGTTTACATGAATCACGGATTATAGATTACATTGTAATTGAATCCATTTTCGCTAGATATAGGGGCCGTCACTGATGTTCAATTTCGAGTTCAGTATCCAGCACTGGAGTAGAAATTATTTGTCAGTCTAGGGGCATCTTCATCAATGCACACTTCTTATCTGAGTCAATGGATCGGTTTAAACATATTCGTCGATACAGGCATTGTTTTAGAGTGAACGATAGCTTTATTAAAATTGTGAGGGACCATCTATAAATTATTTCTCAGTTCTTCTGACTGTTGGTCACATTAAAAATAAATACATACTACCGAAATCAAAATGAAATATAAACACTTGAAAATATGTATAATAATATTATCCTTAATTAAAAGTATTTAACTGATGCTTAATGAAATTTAATACACTCTATTGTAATGACTAATTTTTAGTTTAATGTAATAAAAAACATATGTACACTAATAAGATTTAAGGGGCGTAAAATTAGTATACTCATTACTTTACGCGTGTCACCGTGTGTACTCATATGTAAATGTAAAATGAATAAAAATACGGCTTTAAAACCTACAAAGAACAAATTCACCGTTATTATTAGATATTCATACCGTTTCAATAGTTTCTTTAAATTCAAGGTCTGTCAAAAGTGATCGAATGCAAATTAAAGAACGAACTGAATAAGATAGAAGTCAATCGTATACATTGAATACAATGGAACTGCATGATCGATACCTATTCCGATAAATTTCATCCTACACGTACAAATGTATACCAACTATAACACGGTGCATGTTTGTCTACGTTTATGTGTGTCTATATATGTATACTTTGGCATGCGATCTTAAATTGCTATTCCGCGAAACCAATGGTCGCCGGTGGAAACGACTTTAGAAGGCAGTCGTCATATGACGACAAGGGTTAGGTTTCGTTGATCCCTAACGCTTAATCATACTGGCTATTATTTACTTTAGTCTAAGCAGATTCCTGTAGGTTTTAATATTTCATTCAACGCACACGTAGACCTAGCTGCAATAAATAGACTACTTGATAATAATTTCTAATAACACATGGCTTTAACAGCTGTTTTATTAACACGCAACTATATTATTATTTTACGAAAGAAACATTTGAAACATTTTAATTGAATAAAGAATCTATTGGGATTTACAATGCATTGAGACCTCACAAATATCAACAGTGAGATGTAGATAGGTATGGTAGTACCTTATCAAAGGCAAATAAATGGAATCGACAAAATAATGAAGTTAGGAAATCAGAAAAAAATAGAAAGAAGACTCCTGCTTTGTGCTGTAACAACTTGGTGACGTGAATTAATACGTACATAAGTACGTAATACATACGTACATAATACGTGCGTACATAAAGTTATTTGTTAAATACGATTTTACGTATATTTTTATATTTATAGACTCGCATTTGACCCCAATCTGACCTGAAGTAAGTCAGATGCAGTAATGCTTGTTTACAAGATGCCAAATCACTTTAACCGTGAAAAGTTCTAGGTTGTAGCTGTCAGGAAATACAGACTCTGACAACGAGATCCATTGCTTGTTTCATTTAGAATACGATATGTTTTTTCTTATATACAGGAGTTGTATCGAACATTTGTGGCTATTTTAACTTATTTCAAGTTTTATTTTAGAATGTAACTGGTATATAATACTTTTGGTTGGAAAAGTAACTTTCAGTGCCAAGTTGTATTTTTAAAAATAGTACAAACATATTATCGGAGTAGCTGGTCAATAAACAAACGAGCATGACGGCGCGCGAATTTATTGGCTCCGTAATTATGCATGTTGCATGCTCGTATGAATGACTGTAAACTGGCCCGATTGATTTCTTCACCTTGAATAAGCTGATGTTGATATGTTTGATAGGTGAATGGATGGTTTATAATTTTTAAACTTCCTTATCAAATATTAATTTTAAATTGAATTAAAGATAGAGTGGGCGATGTTTTGTTATAATAATTTGCATCGAATTATAATTACGACCTACCTACAAAATATGCATATTGTTAGTGTAGTCAAGAGGACGAAGATCCATCTACCATATAACATGTATCTTTAATTTTAACTGATTACTAAATGTTACCCACACGATTCCTTGGACACTGATTTTAATAATTAAAAAAAACGATTAGTATGTTTATGGTAACCTATGTCTCAATAATATACAACCAAATCAATTACGCATGTTCTTACTTATTTCCAATAGTATTAATCTTGTCACGCCGTTTTGGAGTACAATGTAATTATTCCAAATTTGGCCAAAAATGTATTTACAAACAGATTGTATAGATTTATATAATTATGCAGATGTGAGTATTAATATTTAATTATCAGTTCGTATATATCAGTAACATCATGTGAGAATGTGATAGTTCTTGATAAAGTTGTTAAAAGCATGTAAAGTATACGAATTCGTCCAGCATTTGTTGAGCGTCGTGGTATATGGACTAATGAAGTATATTTCATTCAGTGAGGTATCCAAACACAGCAGTGATATAGTGATGGATATCTAAAGATAATGAATTTAATAGAAATTTCATGTATGTACAATATCTATGGTAATATAATACTTATTATCCATATTATAAAAAAAATAAATGTAGTAGCTGGTTATGTCTAATATATAAAAGACGTCCATTTTATGATGCTTTAACATTGCTTCAGTTGTTTCAATTATTTTAGAGAAAAATAGGGTTATGGAAGTTAATTTCATTGAATGTCATTCTGATAACTCGCTCACTATTAGAAAGCTACGTTTTACCGGATGGACACTTGTATAACATGACATCAAACATGTGTAAGAGATTTTGAGTCAAGTGAAACCAAAGGCATTGCTTGTCATTTATAATGAAAGAGAGTGAACTACAAAACATTTAAAAACCTGTATAGATACTTGTAAGCCTATTTATTTAACGTCATTATTGTTAATGGCGTCTGTCAAAACGAGTGTGCCGCCGCACTAGACGAGCAAAAAAGCAGTAGAACCGGTTATCCACGGCACGGGTCAGAGGTTCCCTTAGCTTCCGAAACACGGGAACGTCACGATGTTATCTAGATTAAATTATATTTCTACTCACAGCTACATTTATATTAGTAATATATTTATTTGAAGTTTGTATAGTATAAGCCTCTTATCCACTTTGTAAAGTCTGTTGAGAAACAACTTTTATGAATTAAAAAGCGAAAGTTTACTAGTCATGTATACAAATGTGGAACTAAGTAGATCCTGTTTTTTTATCAAAAGTGTGCGTGTGAAAATTGTATAATAAGCATGTACTGTATTCTTTATTTTCGTAAACAATTAAACCTTTCACTACGGATCTACTAGTGCTATAGATATCCAAGGGATCACTAAAGCATGATCAATACAATTACAATGAAATAATTATTGAACCTAATGTAATTTTCAAGTCGTAACAAGAAACATATTTTAAAAATAGTTTTTTTTGCTTTGATTGTGCTGACAAGATTGAAGAAAATAATTCTAAATAGGTACATAAATGATAGACTGCGGCCAATTTTATATAAGACCGTCAATGAACCCATTAATCTTCTGATTGAGAATACAGATTACGATAAAATAAAGCCTCAAGATATATAAGTTTTTTATAATAATTTTAAACTTGTATGCTCTGATAATATATAGAAGAATTTGTATATACACAATAATGATCTATTCCAGTTTAACACTTTTATTGTAACGAAGAGAAAGAAAGAAATTGAGGCAAAAAAGAAGGCAGTAACCGTAAAAAGTTGCAGTAATGTTGTAGAAAAAGTGTAACAATGTTGGGTTAAAGTTAAGCTCTTGTCCAAGCAGTACGCCGTCCAAGGAGCGTTAATCCAAGCCGGCACAACCGGCGCTACCGGTCCGCTGGACAATGCTCCAGACAAAGCGCTGACGGATAGCTCCCCGCAGCCGCGCCCGCATGTACCAAACAACACTGCGAGAACTGTAGATTCTATGTACAACTACGACACACATACAATACATACGAATAAATTAAAGTAAAGAGCTAACTTTAAGATGCCTAACAATGGAAAAAGCATAGCCTATAATATTATGGCCTCTCTCGTATGTCCTTTCCGCGCAGCTTAGAGCATATCACGTGATTAGGTTGATGATGTATGCTTGTTGGATACACTTATAAAAGAGACTACTATAAAAGTCTTGAAGAGTAGTTTTTCTTGTTTTTTATAATGAAAGAATAGGAAACGGGCATACAGGCCACCTGATGTAAAATGGTCACTGTCACCCATGGACAACCAGGTCCAATCTCAAATAGAGCAGAAGTTTTATTTAAGAATGGACGCGGATGCGTTCTTACTCTTGAGGACTAAGATGGTCGCTTCCAATAATGTGTATCCGACAACCACACCTCCCCAACTGAAACACAATACATGAAGAACATGTTGATTTACTGCGGGTTATGAGGGTGCGCGTGGTAACGCCCCAAGCGAGCTCTAATGGCTACCACCATTAATAAAACTCCGACCATCAAATTGCGGTAAATTCTACATCAATAAACCGGTTGGTCGATAAGTCGATCCATAAATCCAGTCCAATATCCGTTCCATACACAATTAACCTACAACGCTCGTGCAATGCACGCCGGCTGCAATCATTTATCAAACTGGCTACCATGAGTCCATATGCACATTTAGGGCTGCTAGCATTGAGTTTTTTATTTAAGTCGAAACTGTTTCAGGTAGCTTTGGGGAGGTACTATCGATATACTATTAATCCGCTGTGATTTTTATAAGATTTTGAACTAATGTCATCGCGAAATTTATTCATTTTACTATTGTTTATACATATACCAGCCACTCACGATAACTCTTTTTAATTGCCGATATATTGAGTTTAGCCATGCGGCTGATTCAAAATATTGGCAATTAAAAACATTAATCGGGAGTACCCGTTACATAATCTTATATATAAAAATGAATGTTTGTCTGTATGTCCTTTATAGAATCGTAAACTATGCATTTGATCATGTGAT
>DWON01010208.1:0-10916 GCA_018251015.1 Phocides pigmalion okeechobee
AAATAAGGTCGTTCGATAAAAATATACATTGCCTTTATGTTAAATAAACAGCTCCCGTGGGACGATTAAAAACGGCAAAGCTAAGCCGCCGTAGGTACCCGGATGTAATTAAAATTATGATCATTGCTTACTGAATGCTAATAAAGCTAAGCTTATAAACTGCTAAAAGTACAGATTGATTACTGACTAATGTTCTTAATTTTTAGCATTTGTTATAAACTCTATAATACAATTTAATTAATTAGCTAAAATAAAATAAAGTTTAAAAAGTTTCGCTCGACAACGAACATGGATCTAAAATGATCTGAAAATTACAATAACAGTAATTATCTAGAAGTTAAAAACTACATTAACAGTAAAAAACATAAATCCCGTTTTCATTTCATATTTTTCACAATTGAAACGTACGTGGTGTAATTTATAATTTTCATTAATAGTTGTAGTCAGATATATTTTACAAATAAACCCAAAACACACACATACACACACACACACACACAAAGAGAGAGAGAGAGATAAACTGAAATTATGCAGATGGATTCTTCATAGAACGTAAGTTAGCATTAAGAAAATATGAGGAAAATATTCACCCCTAAGGAGTCAAAGACAGGTTGAAAGTTATAAAATTTCGTAATATATCCTTCTGAACGAGCTAAGTCGTGAATAAAAAGTTCCTTATTATATATTTATATCGCATCGCAACGATATCGCTACACTTCAGGTATACTCACGATATTCGTCGTTTTCCAGTATTTAGCTGCATCAATTATCTAAAGTTCCGTGTAAAATTACCTTGGTCAGACCCTCGCGGCCCCAAGAGACAGACAAAACAATTTTACGTTTTGTGCATAAATTTAAATTTTTGATTACTATCGCGTGAAAAGTTTCTGCTGAGTTTAGGTATTGTTAACCCTTTCATACAAAGTATTATAATTTTACAATTGTATAGATTTTTATTAATAGTGATATGATATGAGTTTAAGCCAGAGTTTTTTTGTGGGGGTACGTGGATATTCACTGTATAGCATCAATATTCTTCTTAACCGAACACTTTCCATACATACTCTCATCTTTTGTTCCACTTCAGCTATTGTTGCAGATTTATCTGGGCTTGCCCATTGTTCAGTATACTTTTAGGTGGACGTGCATGGCGGTAGTGTCTCCAAAAGAAGTTTTAAAAATATCTAAAAATTGCCATAAAAGCTGGTAAAAACAGAAGAATTACAATAAATATTTTATTTTATTTTTTCCGAAAAAGAGTGGTAAGGGGTGGGGAATGGGTAAAAAAATTATGGACTTACCACTTTAGAGAGTTAGCGTGCCCCGAAAACGGTAGTGACAAAAAATCCTGGTTTAAACGAATGATATTGCGGAATTTATACATTTTGCTATATGATTTTTGATTGTCGATATTTTGAACCAATTGCATCGCTCGTGGTCGTCGTAGTTTCGCCGTGACCACGAGCCACGCAACTAGTTCGAAATATCGACAATAAAAATAAAAAATCGTTAATCGTGTGTATTGGTACATATAGCAAAATGTATAAATATATTTAATTCTGAGACATGCTCATAAATCAGCACTTCTACCAGATATAGGTAAGCCGTTACGCCACGCCGTTACATCGCCAAAAAATACAAAAAGCCAACAACTCTGGCCGAGTGCCCTGAAAGTGCCTTGCGAACAAAAATAGAGTAAAATACCAAAATACAAAATTTAACTTTATAAAATCGTGCACGCCAGTGAGTTTAAGCCTGAATAAGTTTCTGTAATGGAAAATATGGTAATATTGTTGTACGTAGCTAAGGCAGAACATTGTGTATTACTTAGCAGGCCGTAAAGATTCGGCAAAGTTAAGCAACGTCGGGCGTGGCCAGTAATTGGATGGGTGACCACTAGTGGTTTAACTTCATCTGTTTCTATATCTTGTTATCAATAGATAGCAATTGTTAAACCATATCTGTAGTCCTATTTTGCTTTTCGAATTTCGTGGAGTAAATTCTTTTTAAGGTACTAGGTATCGTGGGAGCTTTTCCGGGTTATAGAGAATATTCGCCGACTACAATACTCCTCGGTGATATCTGTATTATTAGAGAACACCAGAATCTCTATGAACATAACTGTTAATCTCCAACATGACTCCCCAATAATCCACATTTTCCACGTTTAACGATTCCTTCAACACCAAGTTGTACTTACGCTATAGGACCACACGCCGACATCCTTTCTGAGGTCGCTACGTGAGAATGACTCTAACTCCCACTCTTATCACTCTCGGTCCTGAAAGTCTACTTTTAGTCAAATCCGAATAGTGAGTCAGTATTTCCTACTATGTCACTATTCAAATCCCAAGCACACCAACATGGGTCAAGACACCAAAGTCTTTTCTGACATGGTTCGAGCTCCCACTCTCAACACTTCCGATCCAGGAAGTGTCCTTTTAATCGCCTTTTACGACAAACTCTGAATAGTGATTCAGCATCTCCAACAAATCACTATTCGGATTCCAAGCACGCTAGCGTAGGACCACTCACTGATTCAGTATCCCCTGTTGAGTAATTATTCGGATTACAAGCACGCTAGCGTAGGACCACTCACTGACTCAGTGTCCCCTATTGAGTCATTATTCGAATCCCAAGCACGCTAGCGTAGGACTACTCACAACAACGTCGTTCCTGAAATTTCTACATTAGAACGGCTCGAGCTCGCAACACTTTCAATCCTGGGAGTCTCTTTTTTGTCGCCTCTTACGACAAACTCAAATAGTGACTCGGTATCTCTAACTGAGTCAGTATTGGATTGCAAGCACGCCAACAAGGGACAACACACCGACATCTACCTTGAGATCGTTACATTAGACCGGCTCTAGCTCCCTCTCTCTCACTACTCGAACACTACTCTCATCACTTCCGATCCCGGAAGTCTCCTTTTTATCACCTCTTACGTCAAACTCGAATCTTGACTCAGTATCTCATCCTAGCTATTTACCAACAGGGACAGGCCAAAACCTACGTACAGCTTACGGAAAGGTTAGCTTTAATTGCAGTTCTGATACGAATAGTTTAATCTGTCTATCCAGCAGTGAGAAGTTTGGGCCATTATGAAGCTTGAATAATCTCGTACGTGATTATACTATCAATTTCTGCAAGCCGTTTGTCTAAAGTTTGCAGCCCAAGCTTACAGTATTAAGTCGTAAGGTCAATTTCGAAATTCGCTTAAAACGTGTTTTGTAAGAAAGTTACATCTATATCTACATATAAAAAAAAATCCACCGTCTCGTCTGACTGTCTGTCTATTCATGATAAACACAAAAGGTACTGGACAGATTTTCTCCCAGTTTTCAACAACAGGTACAGTGATTCCTGAGGAAGGTTTTAGTGCATAATAAGTTAAGTTTTTTGTAAGTCGAACAAGAAATAGAAAGAGAGAGATGCATGTATGCGGAGGTTGTTTCACGATTTTAGAATTGTGTAAAATAAAAGCGGATGAAGTCGCGGGCACACCTAATTGATTCTAAATTTTAATAAAATAATAGTAATTACTAATATGGTTCAATAATATCGTGTAAAACATAGAATATTAGTTTCGTAGTAACTTCTAATTTACACATCACATAATATAAGATAGGTTCTACGCGCGATATCGTATGCATTCCACTTATAACCATATAAGTATGTATGACTAACAACATACCATACCATATTAGAGTCAACTTACCCTGACGATGCTCTGTTTTGGGGCGAAACACGTGTTGATACTAATATGTGTAATGGTATATATTTTTAATCACATCACGTTTTCCTATCCTTCATACTGTATGCTTTAAAATATATACTATTATACATTGTGGTGGCGGATTGTTGCAACTAGTTTTTAACAACAACTTAATAGCACAGATTTCCGCAAAGTAACGCCTGATACTATTAACTAACTTATACTTTATTTTTACCTTATATATGTATATTTGAAACAAATCTATAAAAAAATTCAAAAATAATAATCTTTATAACCAAAGTAGTTTCTTTAAAAACTTTTTGGACGTCAATAATCTACCACCGATTCGTAAGGTGTTTCGTTTTGGAGAAGTGGCGGCGATATAAACCCCAAAAGATACATTTTTCTATCTTTGAAAATGTTATTTACAAATAATAACTTAAATTAATGGAGCAAGTGGAGCTGGAATCGTTCCAGACCATATGAGAGCATCATTTTAGTAATCGTTGGTTTTATAATACGACCTTTTACACAGCGTTTGTTTAGCAACCAATTTGTGATATTTTATTGTAGTACCGAATACATCTAATGAATAAATTGGCTAATATAAATAACATAATTATACAAAAAAGGCGAAATTTCCAAAATTACTTTGTACTCGTAACTTACGCTACATGAAGACTTTATTTGAAAATTTCTAGATTCTGGATTCTAGATTTCAGGTGTGGCAATTTCAACTGTGCACCGAATTTGGGTGTCTGTCACCTATTTCTTGTTGCAGATACCTAATTCTTTGTGATGAGTTGCCACCCACGTTGGTACCCCAAAATAGTTTAATCAAAAGGCAATTTGGGGAATCATTAATCAACATCTCAGTACCAACAAATATTGAAGGGTTTATTTATGAAGCAATTATGGTGACTTTGTATGTTTGTTCAAATATGAAAGCTACAAACGCAGACCGAGGTAAATATTTGTGAACCAAATATTAGTTGGATCGGAAAATGGTATGGACTAATGTATTGATATTTTATTTATACCTTGAGTGGTTGATTTGTGGTAACATTGTGGTTGAAATTGTTTTTTTTATGTGAGAAGAGAAGCACACGAGCATGTAAACCACCTGATATTAAGCAGTCGTAGCCGAGCAACCCATAGACATTCACGTACAACCACAATCACGACTGAAAGCCTATCTGAGCTCAAATGTAGATACGTTGCTACTCCTGAGGACTAAATGGTCGCCTCGCTTCAAAATGTAGCCGGCAACCGCATTTCTCCAACCGAAACACAAGTGATGCTTTACGACGAATTACGAGGGCTGCGGTGGTACCTCCTCGATCGAATAGTTTTCCCACCTTCACGCTTAAACACGCTTTTATTAGCTTTGATCGTATGTATGAATATATCTATGATCGTATGTATCGTATGAATATATGTATGTATGTACATATCTATGTATGTATGTTTGGAACGAAAACTTTGAACAGGATTTTGATGTATTTCAAGATGTCGGATTAATTTTAAACTTTTCATACTTATCAAGAACTGACAATGCAATAATGTGATAAAATGAAAAGTAAATAATTCTTAAAGAAACTAAGAAACACGCTTCTATAAAAACAATCCAACCAACAAAATGGATATCAGAAAATAATGTGTTGCAATATAAAAAGGTTGGGGGCATGGTGTCAATAGATCACTGAAAGCACCCCACGTTTTGGAGAGGATTTTTTATTAAAGTGTGTTTTATAGTTTTTTTTAACTATTATTTATTGATAGAGGAGTATAGGAATCCATGCCATCAAACAAACTGTCAGTCATTGGAACCGTTTATGATGTAACGTAAGAAATAAATATCGTAACAAATATAATATGTACAAACCTAACACGGAATACCTTAGAAGTAATTATAATGTTCCACTGAACAGTGATTATGTGTTTGTTCCCTTTTTTTTGAATTCATTAGTCCGTGGATTCGAGTGTAAAAAAATGGGTCAAACAATTAATAAAACGTTTGATCGACACCGCCGGCGATAAGCAGGCTGGTTCATATCTCTCGCAGAGAATTGCGATTGCAATTCAACGCGGGAATGCGATTAGCGTTGGCACCAAGCCGCATGGACGCGGACTCCTTTTAGATTGTTTAGGTTAGGCTTTTATTATTATTAATGTTAAGATGTTCATTAATGTAGTTAAAAACCACCGGGAAACTATCGAGTTTCTCCCTGCTATTTTTTGTTTCCCCTCGCCTACGGGAAACTGTTAAGGGGGAAACCTCTCGTAATTAAGCCGTAACCGTGACCCACACAACTCGTTCGAAATATCGGTAATTAAATTGTTAATCGAGAGTATCCATTATAAAGTAAAATGTACAAATCCCGCGATTATTTAGTTAATACCCTTTATTTTATATATTTGTATAAAATTAATTGTATTGTATTGTACCTTTTAAGATAATTATTTATAAAAAAGCAATGTGACGTATGACGCTCAATGTTCATGTGGATTATATCTGTAAAAGAGGTATCATTGAGCACTAAATTATTTATTGCCTTAAAATAACTGAGTACTTCTAAGAATGAAGTACATTTCAGTTATGTCAAATAACATATCGACTCGCGAGCTTCAACGCGCGGATTTATTTCATGAATGTTGATATTACTGTGTATGTTACCGGCAATGTTTAATACGGCATTTTATAAAGTACCCTGTCATTGTATACAAAACCAGGCTTCTTGTACCAAGCAACCAAGGCTTGTTGAACCAGGCATTGTGTATAATAGAATTTATATAGTATATCTGGAAACTTTTTAAACGTTTATTTTTTTTATATGGTTATCAATACTTAATATTGAAGGTTAATACGGTTAAAGTAAAAAGGCTATTGTCGGTGGTGTTAGCGTTTGTGACTTGCCCAGATTGGATATCAGGTGGTTAGCATTCCCCTATCCTACTCTTCTACCATAAAATGCATAAACCAGATTTTGCCATTTGCCCAGATTAGACGTCAATTGGCTTGCATTCTCGTGTCCTACTCTTCTACCATAAAAAGCGTTTGCCACTGCTCAGACTAAGCTTTAGGCGGCTTGCATGCTCATGTCCTACTCTTATAAAGTACAAAAACCATTTGCTACTTAACCAGACTAGATATTGTAGATAGTCATTAATTCATCGTCTAGCCATTCTATACAATGCCTGTATTACACAATGCCCGTGACGTGACGTATATATTTGATCTTCATCTCGTCGGACGCGAATCTACTATGCTGGTATATCTCAGCTGAATATCTGGAATACTGAAAGAGAAACTACCATATTGCCATATTGAGTTACCATTTCATCTACTAGAAGGGTATTTTTGAGTATGTAAGGTACGTTTATGAATATGTATGTTTAAAAGGTGGTAGAGCCGTTAGAGCTCGCCCGGGGCGGTACCACCGCCACCTTCATAATCTGCTGTAAAGCAACATGTTCTTCAGGTATTGTGTTTCGGTTGGGGAGGTGTGGTTGCTGGATACACATTATTGGAGGCGACCATCTTAGTCCTCAAGAGTAGGAACGCATCCATCCTTGAATAGAACTTCTGTTCTGTTTGAGATTTGATGTGGTTGTCCATGGGCTGCAGTGACCACTTAACATCAGGTGGCTTTCTTACTGTTTCACAATAAAAAAAAACTTATATTTTAATATGCAGTATGGATAAAATAAAAAATAGTTAAGTACATTTTACGATATCTAAACTAACATAACATTTACTTCATTGCTTTACATAATATTTACGAAATTTTAAAAATTATATTAAACAAGTACCAGTTTTAGATAAAACAAAATATATAAACTATTGTAATTCAATACACATGTACTCTAGAAATTAATTATTATCCCGTTCAAATTAAATTCGAACTAATACAGATAAATATGCACTCACACAAACAAGCATCGACATCAACCAAGTAAATATCGAAAGGTAAACAAGGTTTACCCACAAACAAGGTTTTAATAAGGTTTTAAAGGTGGGAGAACTATAGTTCGACCGGGGAAGTACCACCGCCGCCCTGATAATCAACCGTAAAGCATTACTTGTGTTTGGGATGGAGAGGTGTGGTTGCCGGCCACCCGTTGAAACGAGGCGACCATCTTAGTCTCAGGAGTACAACGTATCTACGTTCAAGCTCAGATAGGGTTTTGTTCGTCTTTGTGGTTGTACATGGATGTCTATGGGCTGCGACTACTTAACATCAAGTGGTTTGCATGCTCTTTTGCCACTTTTGTCATATAAAAAATGGCATTTACCTATATAACATATAACAAACCCAAAGAAACCATGGAACTTACCTAAATTGGCAGTAAGAACGCCAGCCATGAGCATAGAGATGACTGTGCCGAGCGACGTGCCCGCGTACACGAGCGCCGCCATCACGCTGCGTTCCGCCGGCGGCGCCCACTTCGACAGCAACACGTGCATCGAGGGGAACGTCACGCCCTGACCAACATATCACGAACATGACACACTTCTCACTATCTTTTAATATATACAATTTCGGCTTGTCTTCTCCTCCTAAGCGATTTAACGGGTTCGATATTTTGTTAACTTTCCCCGAGACGTACAACACTACTGTGTATTGCGCGGCAAACGCACTTGCAGCTTGTGCATACCTGTGTTGTACGTACAAATCTGAATTGATTACGGATAAACAAAAGTGCTGTGTTTACGTCGGTGCATTGTCGTCTCGTCGTCATCGTACGACTGTGCATTCATAGATGATACACAGATGCTTTGAGTGAAGTATCGGCGTATTTACAGTCTAGAGTAAAGAGCTCCAGTTTACTTCCGCCTCCCGCAATCCTAACTTGATCTAATATATGTGCACCGCAGTCAAAGTGTTAAGTTATCGCCTAAAGCGTTGCTTCTAGCCCTGATGGAATGGTTTTATGAGTATAATCGTAACACGTACCCCTCCAATTCCTTCCCCAATCCGCATAATGATGACGGCGACGTAATGGGCCTCCGCCATTACAGGAGTGAGTAGCGTACACACCACATTGATGGTGACGCTGAAGAACATTACCCATTTAGCGGAAAACAGCTCGGCTACTCGTGCACCTGAGATGTACGATAATTATGATGTAAGAGTCATGGTAAATGAACATATATCAATTTTCTGCATACAAATCAGTAGAAAAACAAGAAATCCTAACTGCTCCTACGGACTCCTAAGTCATTATATGATAAGAAAAAATAAAAGCCGGTTGTTTTGATTGAATAGAGTCCGGACGGTCGATAAAAGAATTATAAACAATAGTCATCGAAACATAATAAGCTTAAAGTTCACAATGAGGTAAAAAATAATTTATATAGATTGTTCCTTAATATTTTTTTTTAAGTTATTAAACGTTAAAGAAAGTTTAAAGGTAAATATACATTACATTACTTCGTATACGATTTTTGATTGTGAACTTAATAGGCATTGTTATTTAGTATTTACACTATCATTTGACAAAATTCTCAGCTGGTCCGAGAATGATTCATTCGGCTGCGTGCAGAATTACACGTGGAACACATCACGTAATTGTACTGTTAGCTACACACACATTAATAGGCATAAAGAGAATTATTTTTATGTGAAAAAAAATAGGAAACGAGCTTGCAAACTACCTGATTTTAAGTAGTCACATAGACATCAACGTACAACCATAAGACGACTGAAATCCTATCTGAGCTCGAACGTGGATACGTTGCTACTCACTGAAGACTAATATGGTCGCCTCGCTTAAAGTGTAGCTGGCAATCGAAACACAAGTAATGCTTTCCGGCAGATTATGAGGGCGGCGGTGGCACCCCTCCGGTCGAACTATAGTTCTTCCGCCATTACAGTATTACTACAAGACTATGTAGATGTCGCAGAATACATATAAATATCTCAAACATAGATTAATAATGGAAAGAAACTGCAGTAGAAGTGTACTAAATTACAAAATTAATATTTATAAGGTTTTTACTCACGTAATTACAAATACAGGAATGGATAGCTTAAATCTAATTATCTATTTAATCTAAAGAGACACCATGCTTATGCGACACGGTGTCAAGAACGCTGGCAATCCCGCGATGAATGTTCCTAATTCTCTGCGCCAATATGAACCAGCTTTCTTGTCACCAACAGCGTAATTTATTATAAATTTTATAAAAAATACATTTCATTCCTAGAATTGAAGTTGTTAAATGGTCGCTGCAGCCCATGGATGTATATATCCTACCTCAAACAGGACTGAAGTCCTCTGAGGCGTCGTATCTAGATCCGTTGCTATTCCTGAGATCAAATGGTACACTCGCATATACAACACGACAACCACAATTTTCCTGTCATTTAACAGCAGTCATTGTGACGGCGAAATAATAATAATTATGTATCATCTCAACGGAAAATAAGATAAAAGTTACATATTCATTTAACTAAGGTTATCACATAAATAATTTACATACAATATCATGCTTAAGGAAATATATTGAATGTGATAATTTTATAAAAAGAAATCGAGGTAAAGAGGATATCGTCCTTACTTAAAGATAAGTTAAACAATATAATATCGGACGTGAGAGTCACCATAATATGGTTGTTATGTTGATCATGATCCGTTGTGAAATAATATCGTACTGAGACGAAATGCCTCGAGAAAAATAATCTTCTTTACTATAATGCTCCAATCAATATAACGACAGCTCTTGCAATTAATAGAACCGGTACGGTCCAACGGAAGGTTCATCGCCACACATATTTCTAACGTGAAACCTATTTTTGTTTCGGTAGAACGTGGTAGTACGTGGTAGTACATGGTATCCTTTTTTGTTTTCGTTTGAAAAATTATGGCTGCGGTACATTTACAAGCTACGACCATAGTTTACACAACTACTTTACAACAATTAACGCGCCTACGTGCTACCTTAAGTCTTCTTTAACATTGGTTTTAGCAAACATAAAATGTATCCTATGATTTGTGTTCAAGTGAAACGTGTAATCTCTCTAACTTTTTTCTCTTTAAGCTATGAAGAAACAGAAAAACTTATTTATGACTTCTATTTAACCTTTATACATACTCGTATACATACACGCACGCACACGCACGCGCACACACACACACACACACACACACACACACACACACACACACACACACACACACACACACACACACACAC
>DWON01010209.1:0-10916 GCA_018251015.1 Phocides pigmalion okeechobee
TCCTCAAGAGTAGGAACGCATCCGCGTCCATCCTTAAATAGAACTTCTATTCTATTTGAGATTGGACGTGGTTGTCCTTGGGTTGCAGTGACCACTTAACATCAGGTGGCCTGCATGCCCATTTCTTACTCTTTCGCAATAATAAAAAAATATATATGTTGGAAGAGTAGTGAATAAGTACTCAGACCACCTCATACAGAGTGGTCGATGTAACCCATAGAAATGTACATCCAACCTCAACTGAAGTCTTGTCTAGGCGAACGTTGCATAACAATGCATATTCTATATTTCGATATAGCAATATCTGAAGAATTTGATAAGAAGGTACTGCAGCCCCTCAACTTCCACATACAAACACAACCAGAACTGAATTGATCTTTCAACTCACACGTGGATGTGTTGCTACCCTTGAGGAACAAGATGATTGCTTAAGTTTAGCCAGCAACAGTTCTAATCCAACCAAAACGCAAGATCTAGTTCACGGCGGATTATGAGGGCGGCGGTGGTACCTCCCCAGTCGAACTATAACTCTATGTTTATCATCTGTTAAAAAGTGGAACAAATAAGGAGTATTGTATTGTATTTTTCTACCAACTGCCAATCCTGCCGTAGCTCTTAACACTTTCCCTCCGTAATTCTGGGCGCGACGCGCTTGCGGCTCCTACACACCTGTGCTGTACCGACAAAATTGTATGGATTATGGCTGAATAAAAGTGCTTTGTTTACGTCGGAGCTACGAGACTGCGAGAGTTTGGGTATTAGTAAATGTTTTACGGATGCAAAAAATACAATAGTTGTGTAAATTGTCGGCATATCTTCAGTCTAGAGAACAGGGCTCCAGTTAGGGGTCCCTCCTTTAAAGAGCTTCTTATAGATTTGACACTAGTCGGGCTACCCCAAAAACAATACGTAAGTGAAGAAACTCTTATAAAATAGAACAACAGCATTTCTTTCTAAGAATATTTGTTGTAAACTTCCGCATTTAGTCTCAATAACACGTGTCAACTATATGTCTACAAATTTCTTTATTATGTCAGTCAACTCACAAAATGGTAACAATAATCGTAAAAGAGAACGGACGCGGCGTACATTAACGGAACGTAGGTAGGTATATGGCGATTACTTTCCTTCACGGCTATCGCCAATCTTGATAGAGTCGCAGGAAATAAAAGTCGGATATAAAACGCCCGTAAAGCGTGTCACGTCACAAACGCCACGCTTGTCAATGCCATTGGCACGTCGTGATATTGCCATTGAAATTAACTTTTAGGGGTGTCGAATCAAATCAAAATATATGATTTTAAACTAATATTATTGTGGAATTTATACATTTTTCAAACAGCTATCGCCGGTCTTAATAGCGTCCCGGGAAATAAAAGTCGGATATAAAACGCCCGTCAAGCGTGTCACGTGACAAACGTCACGCTCGCCAATGCCATTGGCACGTCGTGATATTGCCATTGAAATTAACTTTTAGGGGTGTCGAATTTTATAATAATATATGATCTTGACTAATAACTTCTTCATATATAACAAATTAATGTACATAATATTCATTTGTCTTGCACAATTATTACTTTCAAGTATTTATCACCGGAGGGTCCGGTGAGAAATATTTGTTAATGTTATGTGTTCTTAATTTATTATTCGCCATATTTGATTATATTTATTAGACTTTGAATGTTTTATATTATTTTCATATTATTTGTAAACAATGATAGTTGTACCAATTCTGTCAAGCGCGCCAAAATGTTCAATCAAATATCAATTGATAATTAATTAGTATAGACCTTCTAACAGAGGTACGTGTTGGGGATTAGAACCCCGTCCCTACCATGTGAGAGGCCAGATTCTTGCCATTATGCTATGACTGCTAATATAGTCATATTGCATGCAATGAAAAATTTAAGACCGCAGTAATTTTAGGCGATGAAAAATCTAGGTCGTTATTTGAGACTCGAAACGAAGTGGCGCGTGCCGTCAACCCTACGGGCAACGACCCTCTCGTCAAACAGTTTTCGTTTACAATTTAATAAAAATAAAAGTTGGAAAAGTGAGCCTTTTTCAGCTTTTATTTTCAAAAGTAAGTGTCAATGGACTGTCGAGACCATTTTATATCAGATGGTCTACACGCGCGTTCGCTACTTAACCAACATACAAAAAACCCTACACTCAATGCAGCGACACATTTTACAAATAAATTAGATATATTCCGCATATGCAAAAAGGTACATTTGAACCTTTTTTCTATTTCTCCTTTTGTTTCTTTGACATCTTCATAATTTAGCGCACTTGAGAACAAACACCAGTTTTGTGAGGGATGATTAATATTGACTGTGGCGCTTACATTTATATTAGCCAGCTTTGCGACAGGCGGCACTAGGCTAGAGATGTTTTGTTTAGACCGGAGATGCACGAAGGAGTCACACACCGGTCGTTTTTAGCCGTATAGAGTGTACGAGCCTTTGCGTCTGCCCGCAGTCTTGTAGCACCTCCATATTCGCGGCAGTTGTAGACGTCCGTAAGCTTGTACAGATGTTTTTTTACCCAACAGTTTCATGCCGCATGCGCGTAACGCAAAGGAAAACAACTGTCGTTTCCCGTAGTTAAGGTATTAATGGACAATTATGTAAACTAATTTACAAACAAGAGTGGGTACGCAATCGAACGTGTTAGTCAATTTATTTATGCAAATATATCGAAAGTATTGAACCCTCGACCTACTTTATAAGTGATTAATTAATACAAAAATGCATTTTGCAACGTTCTTGCAGTTTACAAAGTTTGCAACAACGACAAAATCCTTACTATTGTTTTAATGTAAAACATAGTTCATTTGCTTGTGTTTTTTAACGCGAAATCTAGTGATTTAATCAATTTCAAATTTTGTACACATATTCCCAGTACCTCTGGTCAAGCTTTTTTAATGAGAGAAGAGTAGCAAACAAGCATGCAAACCACCTGATGTTATAGTCGCAGCCCATAGACATCTACGTACGAACACAAACACGACAAAAATTCTATCTAAGCTCGGACGTAGATACGTTACTACTCCTGAGGACTAAGATGAACGTCTCGCTTTATAGTGTAGCCGGCAACCGCACCTCTCCAACCGAAACACAAGTAATGCTTTACGGCGGATTATGAGCATGAGCAACCTCCCCGGTTGAACTATAGTTCTCCCACCTTTAAAACTACCGCCCGTTGCATGGGTCGTGGTCACGGAGTTTCGCCGCACGCCATACGTACATGTTACTATTACAACTCTTATCACAAAAACCGCAAACACAATCCAGCATACATTTTCCTCTGCAATAGATCGTTGAATAATGCAAGAGGCGTTTGCGATTAATTAGTATCGCAAAGGCGTTTATGAAACTGTTAATTAACTCGGCTAGTCAACGTGTCGCATGTGCCCGCTTGTTTTACCTGAAAATCGATAATTTCAGCTCTACTGCGAGTCCACGGCGCAATTTTCCGCTCTCAAATTGTCCAATATTAAAATTAAAATATTAGCTTGCAGATGCGATACTGCTAAAATTAAAATAATGTTTCACAGTGAATATGTACATATGTGGCAGAGGTATCTCTGTAGACGAATAATACATACTCAACGAATTTGCAAAGACATTTTTATTTTACACAAAAGTATGATCTCTAATATCTCTAAATATATATTATAAAACAAAGTCCCGTCGCGCCTATCTTTCTGCCTGTTCGCAAAATTCAAAAAGTTCTAGACGGATTTTCTCATAGTTTTCACCAAATGGTAGATTAATTCCTGAGTAAGATTTTGGTGCATAATAAGTTAAGATTTTTGTAAATTGGGTGAGAAACTAAATATTTTACTTCTATATAGTAAGTCAGGCGTCGTTTAAAATAGATTTTACCAATTGTTAGTTTTTGTAACTAGGTGATGACTGGATGCATGTATGAAAGAAAAATAATGTATTATCCGAGCGAAGTTGAGCCCGAACGCTTGTAATAAATTAATACAACATTTAAGAAACGTAGAATTTTATGTACGTACTTAAAATTCAGCGACGGAAACACTACAAGAAGAAAGCATACATCTAATTAACTCCCTATTAACACCATAATGAACTGTATCCCCAGTTCAAAGGTTGAAAATGAATTCATTTAAATCATGCCGTAACACATGCACACATTTCCTCATTTACATTTTCCATTGTTTTCCTCCTTTACATTTTCCATTGTTTTCCTCCTTTACATTTATCATCAAATGATATTTACATTACATATAGAATTAATATAAAACTAAAACGTAAATTACACATAAAATTCACATACATTGGGCATTTGTATACTTCTTTATATCGCAGTTTTTCTCCAGTTTAGAATGTTACTCTTTCCTACGTTAAGTTTGAAGCAAAACGTTACTTATTAACTTACTCTGTACACCCCTCCCCCCTTCCCCCTTCCTCTCGCCATAACAAAAGCTAGACCCAGATTCTAATGCCAACATATTTGATGGTGGGAGAACCATCGTTCGACCCGGGAGGTACCGCCATCGTCCTTTTAATCCGCCATAAAGAATTATTTCTGTTTCGGTTGGAGATGCGGTTGCCGGCTACACTTAGAAACGAGGCAACTATCTTAGTCCTCAGGAGTAGCAACGCATCTACGTCCAAGCTCTGACAGGATTTCTGTCGTATTTGTGATTGTACATGGATGTCTATGGGCTGCGACTACTTACCATAAGGTGGTTTGCATGCTCGTTTGCTACTCTTCTCACATAAAAAATATATATAATGAAACTCCTTTGTTAGTACTTTCTAACACTTATATAGAGAATCTATGTAGATAATTTCAAGATTCTGGGTCAAGTTTCGTCCGTGCGTTAATCTCTGGATCAGTCAGTCACCCTCCTCTTTCACATAGATGAGTAACAGTGACATCAGCTATTGGCAACGGTCGGGGATACCGTATCGTGTAATGAGTCAATTTCCAGAGAAATTTGTTTTTAAGCAAAAAATAATGACAATATTCTGACATAGAATATGCGTCACTCGAAAAAATACTTTGTGATATAACTTTATTTATACAAAGTAATCAAAGGTTATTTAAACAAACCAAATGTTAATCGAGATTAAACAACTAATTCGAAATAATTTAATTCAAAGATTGTATTTATTCATAAAACGGCGTTATCATATTCAGTTAAAAATAAATTATTGGAGGCGACCATCTTAGTCCTCAAGAGTAGGAACTCATCCGCGTCCATCCTTAAATAGAACTTCTGTTCTGTTTGAGATTGGACGAGGTTGTCCATGGGCTGCAGTGACCACTTAACATCAGGTGGCCTACATGTCCGTTTCTTACTCTTTCACTATAAAAAAATAATTAAAGAGTCTAGGTTGCACGATTTTGGCTGTGGTAAATCGTAGCGTCTGTCAGTTACCTTACTTATTACACAAACACACACAGATGCACGCCACACAAACACACACGCACGCACGCACACACACACACACAAAATAAATTATAGATAAATAAGCAATTTTAAATCGAACACAAATTTTCAACCTTTCAAAATAGGTCTCAATCATTCCCAAAGTGCGATATCAAGTATTTTATTTATAGTTTAAATTTAACGACGCCATTTTACATGACAGCGCGGCCATTTTGTATTCCTCATCAGAGTAAACACATAACAAGAATAGGTATAGAATTTATCGCGTAAAAGACTTAATACTATACATAACTATAAATATACTTTACAAAGTTCTAAATTAAAGGTTACATCAGAAAATACATCATCTGTCCACTACGATAGTAAGAAATAAATACATTTTTTTATGAAAACACAGTTATCGATAAATACATATAAAATGCAGTTACACTGTGGAATAGACTTACATATAATCTCATTTATTACATATTAATTTATCTAAAAGTAGTTATATTTATAACTAATTATTAATCAAATGTATAGTTGTAGCAAATGAACAGTAATATTCTTCTAGAAATGCTCTTGTTATGGAAGTTAATATAGAATTATAAATACGGATTTGTGTAAATTAATATTTCGCGTAGAGATTTGCGATCGCTATTCGCGAGAAAGTGGCCGGTGTTCTTGGCACCATACAACATGGGAACAGACTCTCTACAGTTTATATAGGATAAGTTTTATAAGGTACTCAATGTTATACGAATATCGAAAATATGTTCAATATAAAATAGATTTTATATTTATCTTTTTATTAAATTGGTGTAGCAAATGAGCGTGCAGACCATCTGACGGTAAGTGATACAAAGTGTAAATGAGCAGCAAAGGAATGTGCAGGCTACCTGTTAAGTCGCTGCAGCGCATGGACATCCATACAACCTCATACTCCTCAGTAAGTACGTAAATATTTTACTGTTCCTGAGGTTTCAGATTTTTTATGTAATAAGATTAGCAAATGAGCATGCACGCCAACTCAACATACAACCTCAAACACGACTGAAATACGCCGAGCTCGTACATAGCCTTGATACTGAGGACTGAGATGGTCACTTTGGACGTGTAGCCAACCGCAAATCTCCAACCGAAACAACGTACTTTACGGCGTATTGTGAACCGCTGTGGTACCTCCCCGATTCAACTATAGCTGTACCACCTTACAGAGTCAAATCCATCACACTCATCAACCCACAACTCAACAGCGATACACTGTTTGTATAAAGTGGTACAAAACCCATCAATCTAGAACACAACAGCGCTACACTTTTGGTATAAAGTGGTACAAAATCCAGAACACAGCAGCACTTTATACCGACAGTGTAGCAGTAATATAAAGTGGTATAAAGTTTTACAAAATGGTACAAGATTTGATATCCGTAAGATTCGAACCGAAATAACTTTATCACTTTGAAACTAACAAAAATCCGTATTCATAATAATAATTGTATTTTTCAGCGGCAGACTTAGCTTTGATACAGTCTCTATAATGGAAATATTTAACTTATAGTTATTTCAAAAAACGTGAGGAAAAGTATAAATAGGTTTCAACACTTTGAGTGCGACGCTCATATATTAGATCTGGTGAATATTGCGGGAGGCGGCACTAAACTGGAGCTTATTTGTCTAGACTGAAGATACGCTGACAACTTACTGAAACATTGTATTTTTAGCATCTGTGTATCATCCACGAATACACGGACGTTATGTCCGCCCCGTCTTGTACCGACGTAAACACAGCACTTGTGTTCGCCCGTAACCCATACAAATACAAGCCGCAAGCGTCTTGCGCCGCGCAATACACAGCAATTGTACGCCGCAGGGAAAGGGTTAAATAGTAAAAAAAAAACGTATTATATATTGATTCCACACATACCATCCACATATAGGTACATAGTATAAAACAAAGTCGCTTCCCGTCTATACGCTTAGATCTTTCAAACTACGCAACGGATTTTGATGCGGTTTTCAACAATAGACAGAGTGGTTCAAGAGGAAGGTTCATATGTAATAATACCTGCATGTTAGAGTAGAGAATAGCCGTGAGTTGCAGATTTGTAATGTGTTGTGGTAATTCACCCGTGTGTTGCCATAACGGGTCGCCACTATATACTATATAGTAAATCTTCCTTGATAAAATTTTATAGACTATAAAACTATTTAAAATTTGAAAAATGGGTAATTTTGTATCAGACAGCATAGTACAGTGAAGTCAGTATATAGTGGAAATGAAAATATATATACATCAAAAATATATGTCAAATTCGTTGAAATTATTTTGAAATCTATTAACTTTTCAGAATTTTCATTATTTAATTAATTTCTGGAGGCATAACTGATTATCAAAATCAGACTACGTAGTGTTTATAATCTCCCGAGTTTCCGGCGACATGCAGACAAAGAGACATATAGATAAACAGACAAACAGATGCAGACAGACAACGAAATTATAACTGTTCCTTTTTAGCCGTTTTGAGTACGGAACATCAAAATACGAAATCGAATTTTCAAAATTAAAACAATAACAATACATCGATTCAAAAACGTTTGATTAAAGGCAAATTACAATTCGATTCGAAAACGAAAATCGATTAAAGGTGATACGAAGATTTCGTTTTTACCTATTTTATATGCAGAGCCTCAAAATATGACTGTATTTTTTTTTAATAACAAACATCGATATTAAAAAATTATGACCACGGAATCGCAAAACATGACACTGTATTTTCAAAATTAAAAAATGAACTATACATTGATTCGAAAATATTCGATTAAACGAAAATTAGAAGACTTAGGTCTTGCCCATTTTACATACAGAACCTCAAAATATGAAACTGAAATTTTCAAAATTTTAAAACCAATAAGACATAGATTCTAAAATATTCATTTAAAAGAAAATTGTAAGATTTAATTTTCAGCCATATTGAGTAGAGAATCTCAAAACATGACACCGTTTTACAAATTTTCAAAATTATAACCCTTTAGTCCTTAGCCATTTTGACTTCCTAAAACTCAAAGCTGTTTTTTTTTGTCATTTTAAAAAAGTTTATAAAAATATTGAAGCTTCCTTCGCGAACTCTTCTCCAAAACGAAACCTTACGAGTCGGTGATAGTTTGTTGACGTTCAAAGAGAGTTCTGTAAAAAATCTACTTTGAAAAAATCTTGAATCCCAAAAACACAATGCCTTTTTTTCAAATTTCAACAAATATATCAGTACATCGATTCCGCAACATTACTTAAAATAGCATAAATAATACACAAGACATATATAAATAGTCGTATCTAACAGTACCTTATGTACTTTAAATCCACCTATGTGGTCCCAGCTTCAATAAATAGACATTTGAAATATTTATATTTACATGCATAACATTTTATACAGAATACATGAAAATTAGCGATGCTCAACTATAGACAGTCGATACATTGATAATCGACTTTGAAATCATTACAATATCGTTTGTATTGTGACCTTTTAATCAAAGCAGAATCGATTTTGGTTATAGATTTACTCGATACATCGATACTTGACTTTTAAATAGTCACAGTATCGATTGTATTGTGACATTTTATCATAGCCCGGATAAAGTACCATTTATTAATCGGTTTAAGGCATTAAACCCAAATCAAAATTGACTTCGGTTAAAGATTTACTCGATAAATCGATAATCGACTTAAAAGTAACAACATCGATGATATTGTGACCTTTTCATCATGGCCCAAAAACAGATTCCGTTTCTAAACCGGTTTAAATCACTGGGCACATACCAATATTAATTTCATACATAGATAATCGATACGCGATACATCGATAATCAGCTTTAAAATAATCAAAATATCAATTGTATTGTGACTTTTTAATAAAAGCTTGGAAAGTAGTTCCATTTATAAACCCGTTTAGACCATTAAACCCAAACCAAAATCGATTTCGGTTAAAAGTTTACTCGATACATCAAACAACTACAACCCGATACAAACAGTAACAATATCGATATAATTGTATATATTTCTTGGTACCACGATAATATTGACCACCATCGATAGTCCAACAATCGTATATAGTCTGTCGATAGTTAAGCAACGTCAACACAAATAATAATAATTATTATTATTATTATTAGAAAAATAAATATAGAATAAACGAAATATTTTTATGAGATGGAAATAGTTTACAAGTATAGAGCTAGCTTGGCGTTAACTGGCCACTGCCGCCCATCGATACTAATCTTGCATAAAACAGGGTCCAACTAAATCTGAACGTGCAAGACTTAATTGGAATGCCTCACAGGAAGCGTCTGTTAATTACGTTAGGCGATTTTAGCAATTTTGCGGATACTTCTCCCTTATCCCCCCCCCCCCTCTCCCTCTAATGGGAGATTTTTCGATGTCTATTTTTAATGTGAATACGTTAACACTTTGACTGCGGCGCGGATATATATGATCGGGTCAGTATTGCGGGAGGCGGCCCTAAATTGGAGCTTATGATTAGACTAAAGATACGCCGACAAATTACTGAAATATTGTATTTTTTGGCATCTGTATATCATCTACGAATACACAGACGTAATGTCCGCCCCCAGTCTTGTAGCGCCGACGTAAACACAGCACTTATGTTCGCGTAATCCGTACAAATGTGTCGCTACAACACAGGTGTGTGTAGGAGCCGCAAGCGTATCGCGCTCAGAATTACACAGCATTGTTGTAGCTGCAGGGAAAGTGTTAAAACATCAGAAATTAAGAAGATTTCCCGTTGAAGAGTTACATAAAATATAAAATAGAAGTGTTTTCCAAAAAATATACATGTATATATCATATGCGATGTACCCAAGATCCAGTGAGGTGATGCAAAAATGTTTTCTCCGGAATACATTCGTAATTGACTTCATTTTTTCAAATTTTATGTGGTTCTGAAATAAAATAAAATTATTAATGAAGTAACTAAACTTAACTTTGATTTTATCAAATAATTAACTATTTTTTATCAACTAGTTAACTATTTTTTATTAAGTAATTACTGCAACTAAACAACTAATGTTTACCAATTAATTAACATTTTTATCAATCAATAGCTATTTTTTTAATCAAATAACTAATTAACTACATTTTATCAACTAATTAACTATATGTTATCAACCAATTAACAGATTTTTATCATGTAATTAATTAACTTTTATCAATTAACTATTTTTAATCAACTAGTTAACAAAATTATATCAACTAATAAAATTTAGTTAATTTTATCAACTATATTTTGTGTATTTTTTTAGTTTTTTAAATTCCAAATATAGTTCTACCACCTAATATCTTTTTTTATGTGAGAAGACTAGCAAACGAACATGCAAACCACCTGATGTTAAATACTCGCAGCCCCTACACATCCACGTACAACCACAAACACAACCGAAATCCTATCTGAGCTCGAACGTAGATACGTTGCTACTCCTGAGGACT
>DWON01010210.1:0-10915 GCA_018251015.1 Phocides pigmalion okeechobee
TTCACTCATAAAGCGATCATCTTAGTCTTCAGGAGTACCTGCACATCGGTAATCGACCAATTTTGACAAAGGGTAGAACTTTAGTTCAACGGAAAAGGTTACAAATGGCATGAGTTTCAGTCTAAAGAAACTTTTGTGTTCCGGTTGGAACGGTACTGCCTGTCATAGTAACGAGGTGATTATCTTAGTCCTCAGGAGTGGTAATGCATCTACGTAGGAGGTGTCAGGTAGAATTACAAAAAGCTTAATGGTGCAGAGAGGAATTAAAGTCAGATAGTCTGCTTTTTCCTTTGCTGCTCATCTCATATACAAAAGAAAGAGGGATTGCATACTAGATCGTTGTAATAACAACACGTGCAATAGACCGTAGTGATAAGGTACCTACGACAAAGCTAAGTGGCGTGTGTGCGTGCGGCGCGCAGATCGTGGGCGCGGACGAGGCGCTGGCCAACGAGGCGGCGGCGGCGGCGCAGGCCATCAAGGACGACTGCGAGTCGGACCTGGCCGAGGCCGTGCCCGCGCTGCAGGCGGCGCTGGACGCGCTCAACACGCTCAAGCCGGCCGACATCACGCTCGTCAAGTCCATGAAGAACCCGCCCGCCGGCGTCAAGCTCGTCATGGAGGCCGTCTGCGTCATGAAGGGCGTCAAGGGCGACCGCAAGATGGACGCCAACGGTGCGCCAACATTCGCCCTACACTTTTATGTATCATTATACTATAACTGTAAATTTTAAATCATATGCTAGTAAGTAATAATTTAGTGTAGCAAACTATATTAGCCTATCATAACCCATAATTCCAGCGGTAAGTTTTACGAGTCACTTTTTACGTTACGAGTAAAGAGATGTGGTTGCCGGCTACACTTACAAAAGAAGCGACCGCTTTAGTTCTCAGGAAACACAACGTATAACTTTGATACGATTCGATCAGAGAGGTACGGTAAGATAGCCCTTTCTACCTGGTTATCGGCTCACTTACAAACGAAGTGATCACCTTAGTGCTCAGAAATAGCGACACATGTGATCGACTTTAAGTAGGGCTTTTGTTCTTTATGACTATAGGCGGTAGTGACCATTCACTCGGGTAGACTGCATGCATGATTAGAAACAACACAACAGAAATAACCTACTGTATAACAGATCCGGAGTTATTCAGTTCCATTTGACCCTCAGGCAAGCCATACGAAGATTTTTGGGGACCCTCGCAAAAGATGCTCGGAGATATGAAATTCTTGGACAGCCTCAAGAATTATGACAAGGACAACATACCTCCGGCCATCATGAAGAAGATACGAGACAAGTGAGATGACTGAATATTATTTTAAGTTATCACAGTCGTGGAATTTATGCATTTTACTATGTAACGGGTAATTACGATGAAATAATCCTTTTAAAAACCAAAACTATTTCGCTACTTTCAAACAAAAGAGCCACAAATCAAAAATATTCAAAATCCTTTTTTATTGTAAGAATTCAAATTTTGTCAGTCACATAACCGAATCAACCATTAAAAGCAAAATAAAAATATCTTTCTAACAGTGTATAACATCTATTTATCGGTTTTAAAATCACAGAGCAATTATACAAGAACTGATTTTGAAAACTTTAAATGGCTCTCCTGTAAAATTAGGTCTATTCGCGTTGTGGCCCTTTTGTTGAAGTAGCGATATGTTGACTGCTTGTGTGCTGCTCTTTTGTTTGTTTAACGTGAAAATTGTTTTACATTATATATTATCAAAACTTTGACGTTAACGTTAATCAGTGTAGACCAACTGATGTTAAGTTGTCGCTGTAACCCATAGGACATCTACGTATAACCTTAAACGGTTCTGAACCCATACTCGAGCTTGTACATAGACAAGTCCTACTCCTAAGGACTGACGACTAATTAAAAGTTATTACAATTTAAAATCAGAACTGATTGATTTTTAATTATAAAATAGTTTTTTTACACGAGAGTATGAGAGAATGTCCTCACCATCTTTCCAAAGTTATACTGTGTAATGTTTATTTCTCAAAGATTGATTCACAAAAGAGTACCGAAAGGTTTTCCGAATATTAATTATTATTATTAGTTAGCCAACACGCTCTCAGAGTCGATGTACTAGTTTTCCATTGTACCCTTAACATTCGTTGAGTGTAACCTTACAATGAAATAAAATATTTGAATTTGAAAAACTATATGGTCCATTTGGGGTACCACGGACTGATACCTCGGTGTGCCCGGCAGGTACATCCCGGACCGCGAGTTCGACCCGGCGGTGATCGCGAAGGTGTCGTCGGCGTGCGAGGGGCTGTGCCGCTGGGTGCGCGCCATGGACGTCTACGACAGGGTCATCAAGGTACATCTGCATTTTTCAAGTTGGTACAAGTAGATTTCGACCTGGGCATACATGTATGACCTCGTGATCCGCCGTGGAGTATTACTCGTTTTCCGGTTGGAGAAGAGCGGTTGCCAGCTACATGCAAGCGAGGCGACCGTCTCAGGCTTCAGGATTAGTAACGTATCTTTGTACGTCACGCAGGTCTTTAGTACTGTTTGATTGAGATGGTTGCCTCGTTTTAAATGCAGCTAGCAACCGCACATGAAAAGCTGCTTTACGGCGGAGTGTGAGGACGGCACTGGTATCTCCCTGCTCGAGGCATCGTCCTTATACAGACAAATGAATAGACGGCGGTTTGTTGCGCAGGTGGTGGCGCCGAAGAAGGCGGCGCTGGCGGAGGCGGAGGCGGAGCTGCAGATGCAGATGAACACGCTCAACGAGAAGCGCGCGCAGCTGCAGGGCGTGCTCGACAAGCTGCAGGTGACATTTGCAGACTTTCTATATCTTTATAGTACAAAACAAAGTCTCTTCCCGCAGTTTGCGCGCTTAGATCTTTCAAATGCCTTAACGGACTGAATGCGGTTTTCTTCAATAGATAGAGACTCCAGAGGAAGGTATCGGTATAATATAAGCCGAAAATTTCAAAGAAATATGTGCAGAAGCCGAGTCAGAAATAAAAATATAAAATTAGAGGTAGAAGCGTATTACAGATTACAATTACGGATATTTAAAAGGGAAAATAATGATTTACCGTGAAGGGGACTCATGGAAGTATATAAAGAGGGACAGAAGAGAGCTCACAATCTCCCAACTCTTCTTAACATAGGCGAAATAGAAATTCATAGAATGTTTACATTTTGTATCCGTCACTGATATATTTCCATATTGTATAATTAGTTTTTTGAGTGAGATAGGCGTATAATTTTTTTTTTTTAAAGAAGATTAGGAAAAACACAGTTAATCTTTGTAACCAACCACGAACTGTAACACAAATGTGTAGCAAATGCCACTTAAATTTTGTTAAACATCCGTTCGGCCATCGTTAACTTGCGTGCGGCAGGCGCTGAACGACGAGTTCGCGGAGATGACGCGCAAGAAGAAGGGGCTGGAGGACGAGATCGAGCTGTGCTCCACCAAGCTGTCGCGCGCCGAGCAGCTCATCGGCGGGCTGGGCGGCGAGAAGCTGCGCTGGACCGAGCTGGCGCGCCAGCTGCAGGACCTGCTCGGAAACATCATCGGTGAGTGCGGCCCGGCGCCACCGGGGAGGTACCGCCGCCAGACCACGGCCGTTGCGTTTCTATTGAAAGGCGACCACCGATTACTTTAGTCCTCTGGTATAGCAACGATCGAATTCAAGTGGGACTATTATGAATGGATTTGGTTACAGATGCCCATTTACCATCAGGTGGACTGTATGTTCGTTTGCTTCTACCGTTTTATAAAAAAAACTGCTTGTCTGTCCGTATGTCTGTCGATCTGTATTTCTGTCTGTCCACTTGGCTGTAAAGCACGGTCGTTTAACTCTAAAACTAGTACTACTCAAAGGAAATGTTCAATCACCTTAAAAATCCTAAGATATGCAACTTCTACGCAGGTGACGTGTTACTGTCCGCGGGGTTCATCGCGTACCTGGGCCCCTACACGGTCAACTACCGGCGGGAGATCATACAGATGTGGAACGAGCGGACTCGGGAACTCGGTGCGTCTCTATCACTACATTAGAAAGAAAGAGAGAGAGAGTGAGAAAAAAATAATGGTTACATATACCACTACAAATAAAAAAGAAAAAAAATTAAGATAATAAAAAGTAAATTAATACATATGTAAAAATTAAAATATTATATTCAATAACTGTGACGCAGTATTATGTTGCGATAAGGCACATACTCCATTTCATCCATGGAGAGGGGGGGAGGAGGGACGGTCTTGCTAAAACCCTGAGATATAGATTTTCTATGTAGTCTGCTACTTTTAAAATTCGTATTTACTAATTTTAAGATTAATCTGTTGAAGCAGTGGAGCTGCCAGGTATACAGTAATTCTTGCAGAAAATTCATATTTTTGGAAGTCTGTTAAAACGTGTATATTAGATTAATCGGGATGCCAAACACCTCGAATGCAATATTTAATTGCACACCAAAGGTACATAAAAATATGAAGTGAAAACTTTGTGCGTAATAGGCGGTCTTACTATCACTAAATTAGCGCTCTCTTCCAGACTCATCATCAAGTGGTAAAGTGACAAAAATAACACAAGAGAAACAGGGTTTTCATTCAATACAATTGTTGCTTGTGTGAATAAGCTGCGTATTAATAAACAAAAATACAACCAAGAACAATTTATAATTACAGTAAAAATGATGCCTATAATCTGTATTTTTTTTAATAAATATTTTCAAGTAATCTTCAAATTTATGCATTTTATAGATATAGACGAAGTTGGCTGCTAAATATATGTATGTATAATTTTTTTTTAGTTTTCTACTCTAAATTTATAACGTTGTAATATAATAGTGTATTATGGAGCTTACTTCACCGTTTCATCTATAATACGAAACGGTGTGAGTTTATTGAAACGTCAAATATTAAAAGAAACCAATTTATTAAGCGTCATTAAATACACGTTTATTTAAATACTTTTGATTGATCGTCAGAGATTCCGTGTTCGGAGTCGTTCAGCTTGATAACGACGCTGGGGGAGCCCGTGGTGATCCGCGCGTGGAACATCGCCGGGCTGCCGGTGGACGCCTTCTCCATCGAGAACGGCATCATCGTGGAGAAGTCCCGCCGCTGGCCGCTCATGATCGACCCCCAGGGTGAGTCGGACGTACTGGCGGGTGACGCTCCCAGCGGCGTGCACAAAAGCTGTTTTTGCACTCCTACACACCTGTGTTGTACGTAAAAAGTTGTATGGATTATGGGCTAACACAAGTGCTATGTTTATGTCGGCGTTTCAAGACTGGGGGCGGACATTACGTCTATATATTCGTAGATCATGCACATATGCTAAAATTACAATATTGCAGTGAATGGGCGGGGCATCTTCAGTCTAAAGAAAACAGCTACCATTTTTGTGAGGGCGGCGGTGGTATCTCCCCGGACGACACGTAGTTCCCCCACCTTTATCCTCGGAGACATCTTTTAAACCATCTCTGTATTACAAATGCTATCGTAGAACCACATGTTTATTTCTTTGCAGTCATCTTAAAAGGTGACTCAAAAATAATTAATGAAGAAGAAGGAAGAATTATGGTTTGACCGAGGAGGTATCACCGCCGCCATTATAATCCGCAGTGAGGCATCACTTGTGTTTCGGTTGGAGAGGTGCGGTTGCCGGCTATACTTTGAAGCGAAGCGACCATCTTAGTCTTCAGGAGTAATAACATATCAACGTTCGAGCTCAGATAGGATTTCAGTCGTGTTTGTGGCTGTACGTGGAAGTCTATGGACTGCGACTATTAAACATCAGGTGGTTTGCATGCTAGTTTGCTACTCTTTTCACATGAAAAAAGTCACCAAAGCATATGGTAAACGATCCATTGAAATGCCAGAGCAAGCGAACAAGTGGGTGAAGAACATGGAGCGCGAGAACCAGCTGTCGGTGCTGAAGCTGACGGACCCGGCGTACGTGCGCGCGCTGGAGCTGGCCGTGCAGCTGGGCCGGCCCGCGCTGCTGGAGCACGTGCGCGACCACCTGGACGCCGTGCTCGAGCCCGTGCTGCTGCGCAGCGTCTTCAGGTGCGTCCTCCGCAGCGCGGCTACTGACTCCTTGATATCTAGCAAATTGGAATCTCGTGGCCTCTAGAACTTATTTCGCACGTTCCTTCTTACCGCGTACAAGCAAGATGTGGAACGAACTTCTTCCCAAGGTATTCCTTCAACGCTCTAACATGGGGCTATTCTATAAAGATGTAAGGAGAGCTCTCCTGCAAAGCCGGTGATGCATTGGCGATTCTAGTGTTAGAAGTGTTCATAGGCGACAGTGACTACTTTCCATCAGGTGGCCCATCTGCCTTTTCGTTAGGCTAAAATATATAAAAAAACTTGGAGTCCATGGGATGCGGTGACTAGTTACCATCATGTGCTTGCACATTTGGTTACTACTCTTCTAGCATACACAGCCTTTGATACAAAGCTGTCAATTCTCTTGTCTATATCTTCTATATCTATAACTATACTTATAATAAAATTTGGAACTGATCGCTAGCAACATGCATGGCAAATATATTTAAAAATTCATAATGGAGTGCTTTTATATATGCGAGAGAATACAAAACAAAGTTTTCATTTTGTCTGTTTATCTACAGATACAGATCAGCGTGCGCAAACATACACACATACATGTGTGTATGTTTGTGCACGCTGATCTCAGATACGGCTTATCCGATTTGAATACAGTTTTCAGGATTATACTGTGACGGGCTTCACTTAACATTTAGTGTTCAATTTAAATGGCTTGACAAATAAAGAAGTTATGTTAAATTATGTCAATCATCACTGAACTTAGTTGCGGGCACAGTTAGTTATTTAATTTATAGAAAAATAATTGTTGTAAATTTAAATGGGTCTACTTCTAATAGTCCATCTGTTTCAGATCTGGCGGCGTGGACTGCCTGAAGCTGGGCGACAACATCCTGGAGTACAACCACAACTTCCGCTTCTACATCACGACGCGGCTCAGCAACCCGCACTACCTGCCGGAGATCGCCGTCAAGGTCTCGCTAGCCAGGGTTCATAAGCCGAAACACAAAGACGAATCTGCAGTAGTTGCGACAAGCTCGTCTGTCTGTTCGCATTTTACACCCATTTGAAACGTAGTTATTTCTGTGAATTGTTACGGGATACAAAATTATGAAAAAATGTAGGGGGAGAGGGAGGTGGAGAAAGATATACCATGAAATAAATATGAATTTGAAAGAGTCTTTAAATATTTTACTATAATTTTAGAATTTTAAACGTGACGTATACTTTTATGAAGACTTACGGAGCATTTTAGTACATGTGGGACATCCACGTTTTGAGCTTCAATTTTTTCATTTTATTTTTCGATCTAACTCTTTCATTTTCCTCTCGAAAAAAATCACACAGACGCAAATGTTGTCACAAGACATGAACTTCCCACATGAACTTGCCAATATGATCGAGTATATCCATGTTCGAATGTCATCGAAATATCGATATTCGAATATCATAGATATACTCGATATTTCCATTGCAGGTAACTTTGCTGAACTTCATGATCACGCCCCAAGGGCTGCAGGACCAGCTGCTCGGCATCGTGGTGGCGCAGGATCGCCCCGAACTGGAGCTGAAGAAGAACCAGCTCATCGTGGAAGGAGCTAACAATAAGAGGACCTTGAAGGAAATTGAGGATAAGATCTTGGAGGTAGGCTAGAGTATACACAAGTAAATATCATCAACTAATGACTTATTTTATATCCCACAGTTGGGCTCCTTCGTATCTTGTAGATAATAGAGTTATAAATTAGTGAGGCCTATATTACAAAACATATGCTACTGGGAAAGGGCAGGAAGAAAAAGAACTAGAGGTAGATCTATAGAACGCTCGACAGATGATATACCAAAATAGCTTAAATAGACAGAAGTATAGTAAAAGATTGAGTCAAATGGAGCGATTGGAGAATTCAATGAAAAAGGCGCCATCTGATGGTCAGCAGTCACCGTCGCCTAGACAAATACAAGACCAGAGGAATCTCCAGCATTACTAGCTTCGAAGAGCTTTCTTTATATCCTTTTTTTAAGAGTCCAATGTCATAGCGTTTAAGGAGTAGCTTAGCAAGAAGCTTTTCTCATATCTTGACGTTAGTTGTGGTTACGGTCCAGGTGCTGTCGTCGGCCGGCAACATCCTGGAGGACGAGTCGGCGAACCAGATCCTGTCGTCGTCGAAGGTGCTGTCGATGGAGATCGAGGCGAAGCAGGCGGCGGCCGCCATCACGGAGCGCGAGATCGACGAGGCGCGGCTGCTGTACGTGCCCGTCTCCAAGCACGGCTCTGTTCTCTTCTTCTGCATCTCCGACCTCTCCAACATTGACCCCATGTACCAGTACTCGCTCAATTGGTGAGTTTTGTTCATGTGCCACTTCTGGTTACTCTGTTCCTGCAACACCTAACTTCTTCACATCCTTATAGGGCATAGCACTGGAAGATTTTTATACATGATAGAAATATGACTCAATTGATGAGGTCAATAAATTAGTTGTCAATCTTTGAAACTAATTTATTAGAGAACCGACCATCTTAGTCCTCAGGAGTAGCGACGTGTCTACGTTCGAGCTCAGATATGGTTTTAGTCATGATTTTTGTTTGTACGTGGATGTCTGTGGGCTGCTACTACTTAACATCACGTGGTTTACATGCTCGTTAGCTACTCCACTCGCATAAAGCCATTAATAATTGTAGATTACGATGAGCTAAGCCAAAAGCGAGAATCTCCACGTCCTAACAGCAACCATGTTGGCAAATGGGAATTAAGCCCAGGGTCATCTGCATGTCTAACCGATTTTACATATATTGATGGTCAAATACAGCCCGTATACGGTTGCGCAGGTTCATAAACCTGTACAACCAGGCGATCGTGCACTCGCCGAAGAGCGAAGTGCTGGACGAGCGGCTGGAGGCGCTCAACGCGTACTTCACGCGCAGCATCTACGAGAACGTGTGCCGGAGCCTCTTCGAGAAGGACAAGCTCATCTTCTCGCTCGTGCTCACGCTCGGCATCCTGCGCTCCAAGGTATCCCTACGTTAACACTTTGACTGCAGCGCTCACATATTATCGTCCTATATATTTATCATCATATATTATCACATTATATATTATCGCATTATTATCATAGACATCGTGACAGCGTTGCGGTAGGTGGCACTAAACTAGCTGTTCTCTTTAGACTGATGATGTGCCGACAGTTCACAGAAATGTTGTATTTTTAGCATCAGTATATGAAATACGAATACACAGAATAAACACAGCACTTATGTTCGACCCTAATCGATACAGATTGTACGTCCACAACGAGTGTGCACAAGCCACAAGCGCCCTGCGGCAAGTAATACACAGCAGTTATGTATCCCGCAGTGAAAGTGTTAAATTTTCTAGGAAGCGAATTGATATAGTTTCGATTGAAGATTGGCGCTTGCAGCCCACGAACCAGATGCAAATTTCGTCAGCCATATCTTCTCATAGGTAAAATGCTTCAGAGAGGTGTATAATGAAGCCTTGTGAACTTCATGAAGCTTCCGCTGCTCAAAATCAGCAAAACCAATCATTTCTACATTACAAAAAAACAAGCAAATAAACCAAAGGACAATGTTCCTATATCTAGGGACAAATAGACGAAGATTTGGTGGCGTTCCTCCTCACTGGAGGAGTGGCGCTCGAGAATCCGTATGAAAATCCAGCTCCGGCTTGGCTGTCCGAGAAAGCCTGGTCAGAGATTGTGAGATCCAGTAATTTGAATGGGTATGTATCTGGCTTTAATACCAGTAAACGTATAAAATAAATATTCATTAAAATACTTTACCGGAATTTTTAAAAACTTTATTTTTTTATCACTAAACCTTGTGACGTCACATTCAGGATCTAAGTCGTAGGATGTAGGGCTTGGATTCATGTTCCCTGTCAAGTTGAACAAATTAAACATTTTTTAATTCTTTTCCACCGGCTTTTTTCTCCTGGTCAACGTTAGCCAACAGGCGCTCAAAGCCGATGTACTGATTTTACATTGTACCCTTGACGTTCATTAAGTGTATAAAAATACTTTATAATAGAAATAAAATATTTGAATTTGAATTCTTTCCTGCAGATTAAAAGGGTTCAAGGAGAACTTCGAGAGCGACGTGAAGAGCTGGAAGGAGTTCTACGACCTGTCGGCGCCGCACGAGAATCCCTTGCCGCACCCCTACGAGGACATCAAGGGGATACCCAAGCTTATTATACTACGGTAGATATATAAATGTGTTTTTAATTATTTTTAGTTAGAGTATTAGCTTTAAAGTTATCTATTATTATAATTATTTCGTTAGGAAACCTTAAATCTTAAATTTTATTCCCTACGTTTCCCAGGTGCATCCGGCCGGACAAGCTGATCCCGCTGGTGCAGCAGTACGTGGTGGAGGAGATGGGGCGCGAGTACATCGAGCCGCCGCCCTTCGACCTGGAGCGCTCGTACGGCGACAGCCACAGCTGCTCGCCGCTCATCTTCATCCTGTCGGCCGGCTCCGACCCCATGTCGGGGCTCGTCAAGTTCTCCATGGAGAAGAAGGTCGTCAGCTTCGAGACCATCTCGCTGGGGCAGGGCCAGGTGATGTATCTCACACAATCCAACCAACTTACCTTCTTAAGAAACTGAAGAAAATTACTCCACACTCTTGTTTTTCCAGACCTAACTGGGGTTATACTATCAATTAGCTTTTAGGTACTCTTCATACCACTCATGTCTATTAAAGAGAAGTACCTTGTACTTCTCATTCAATACGTCTTGCAAAGTAATTGTTGATTTATTTAAATTTGAACCAAGATATAAAAAAAAACATTTTCAAAGTGCAGCTATAATATATATTTTAATAGTAACAAG
>DWON01010211.1:0-10915 GCA_018251015.1 Phocides pigmalion okeechobee
TTAGTTTAGCTTTTATTCTTACCGACACGTGTTTTGCACGAAACGGTAGAACTACCCTTATAATTCACCATGAAACTACAAGTTTTTGGGCGAAGAGGAGTAATGTTAGAGTAACTTAGGGAAACATCCAAGGCATAAATTGGGAAAAACCAAGAATTCCTCAACCTTTCTTTCTCTTCCTTTTTCCTCTTTAGTTTTTGTACTTCTCTTCTCCTACAGTTCTCTATTTTAATGTCTTCTTGCTGTACTGTGCAATTGACAGAAAGTTTAATTCGCAAAATGTCTACAAGTTTCACTTACTGGGTATTATACTTAATTATTCTTAATATATTATGTAAATGTACCTTTAGCCTTAATGATTTTTAATGCAAAATATTTTATCTTGTAAACGTCAATTAAGTTATTTAATGTATTATTATGTAGCCGCTCCCAGCATGTAGTTTACACCTGTAATTGAGGTGACACTTAGTTTTAATTTCAATGTGATATCTTAGTAAATGTATAAGTGTTCACTTTGTTGGTGTAACCCAAAAATAAATATATAAATAAATTATACCAATGTGCATTTTGTGACATTGGACTTCAAGCGTATAAACCTTCCTATCGTAATTCGTTTCTGGCTATCGCTGGTACCAGGCGCGCTCACCGTGCAGCGCTAGTCGCTGTCGGAGCCGTCGCTAAAGTTGTACTTCTTCTGCGGGCGCGCGCGGGCGGCGGCGCGCGGCGGCGGCGGCGCGGCCCCCTCCGCCTCGGACTCCGCCTCGGACCCGCTGCTCGACTGCTTCTTCGCCTTCTTCTTGGGATTCGCTTTCTTTTTGTCCTGACGAACGTAAGCAAACAGGTTACTATCATGGATTATGTCAAAGTAATATTTTCAGCATACCTAATGTTTTGAAAGCATTAGGTACAACCGCTGTGTTGTCATAAATAAGTCGAACTGACTTCAAATTATACCTTTAACATTCATTGAGGGTAAATAAATACTTTATCATGCAATAAAGTATTTTAAATTTGGAATTTAATTTATATTTATAGATAGTAAAAATGTTGATAAACACCAATTGTAAGTATTGAAGCCACATTTCATTCAGGAAGTTACTACTGTGGTGGTTGAAGTATAGTGAAGTGTTAGTATGTAGTTAACATTGTATTTAATAACATAAGTTAGTCTGAAGAAAGCATTCATGTAGAGTACATGTGTTACATTTATTCGCCTCTAAATCCCCTGGCTCTACACTACAGCGACTGTCATAATCCATTGTGGATTTTTTGTGTTTAGTTTAGATAAATCTGGTCATTCCCTGATAAGAATACTGTACTGTTTTCAGGAAAAATTAAAGATAGCAAGAATGCCTTAGGATTTTCTACGTAGACTTTAAAGACATGTAAAGTCGAACAATCTACATTTGGCCAACACAATAAACTAAGGTAAAATGTGTCTCATTCGGAAAGGAGATTTAAATATAGTAGATAATTACCTTTTTACTATCAAATATGCTATCCTCATCACTGTCAAAACTGAACATGGCTTTGGCCGGCCTCTTCTTGGGCTTCTGTTCTTTCTCCTTCTCCTTATCAACGTTCATGAGTTTCCTCTTGGGCGCCGCCTTCTTCTTGGGCGGGGACTCCACCACGGGCGGCGGCTCGTCCTCGTCGCTGGACAATATCGTCGTGGGCTGCGAGTCGTGGTTGTTCTTCAAAATGTCGTTCTCCTCCTTCTTTGAGTCCTCTATTAACGAGTCGAACAGGCAATCTGGAGAAACAAATTTAAAACGTTCAATTTCTATGGCAATTAAATTAAATTTAACAAACATTCCAAATGCTTGCTGATATTAATTTTAGTCAATGCACCCACTGATCACAATAGAAACAAATATATCGAAGTAGGAAGCAAGCTTGCAGTGCAGTTGATGGCAAGATTAATTCTTCATGGACATCTGAAACCAACTTAACACAGGACAAAGTCCCAACCAAAGCCAATACCAGTTGCATTATAAGAATAATAAGAATAAGATAGTTGTACGTAAATTAGCCAGCAACCACACTTTTCCACTAAAAGGCAACGATTTATTAATGCTAGTAAAGGGTTGTCCTACTCTTTTAACCTGTGCAAGTTATATAAAATTGATAATATATACATAAATTAAGTTGCTTTTTAGTAGCAAAGAATACAGATTAATACTGGTTTATTTTTATACTTGTTAATAAATAATAAAGAAATAATTAAAATGCATACCAGAATCCATTTCAGCGGGCTTCTGTGCTGGCTTCTTTTTGACGTTAAAAGTGTCCTCTTCATCACTGTCTGATAACACTTTGAGTGCTTCCTTGTCAGACTCTACTTTGTTGTCCAACAACTCCACATCCGACCCTGAGTCCGAACTCTCTTCCCCATCTTTATACTTTTGTACCTATGGAAATATTTACTTGTTTAAACTAAATATTACTAGTCTCTATATATTATAAAACAAAGTCCCCTGTCGCATCTGAAACCATGCATCTTAAAAGCTTTGGGATAATTATATGAGCGTTACCATTGCTGAGCAGTGAAAAAAAAAGAAAAAGAGCCGCTTAGGCAGCAGTGTGACTATGAATGGTGTGAATCAGTGGCTAATGGTGCGATGAGAGGAGGCATCAGGGATTAAACGATAGACTAAATCGCATGATTAATGGTATACTGACTCAACTAAAAAAACACGGTTGTTGGGAAATCGCAAAAGATCTTGATATGAGAACTTATCCTACTTGTTGGTGTATAAAATTAAAACTGATATATCGTTGAAACGGTAGTAATGCGTAATTTCAATTCGAACGGTAGACGCTAAAAGAATCCTGAATCTGTATGTTACTCAATTCTGACTTATGTACTAATGCATCAGTGTTCCATTAATCATGCGAAAAGATAGCACGTAGGAATGGAAAAATGAACGATAGCAATGTCGAACATTAAGACAATGATAATTGGTGACGTAAGTAGACGAGAGCGTGCGGCGACCTTGGCGGCGGCGCGGCGCGCGGTGTGGCGCTCGCGCGGCGCCGGCGGCGCGCCCGCGTCCGACTCCGACAGCTCGCCCGAGCTGCTGCCGCTGAACGACATCTTCTTCTGGAAACACAACATTTCTAATTTATTACCAAAAATACTATCAAGTATTTCATTAATCAATATACAAAAAAATAGCGAACAACAACACAGCGAAAAAATAGACGGTCATCCGATGGAAAGGGTCGCAGTCGTCCGTGGACATTTATAACACCAGAGAAGTTGCCGATGCACCGCTGGTTCTAAAGGAAAGTTATTGTTATCATAATATTAACAGTATGCTATTGCTCAACCTTGCTCAACCATACCACAATACGAAAACACATCGATGAACGCGTATTTCTTACGAAAATCATAGTTTCTTAAAACATTTATTTTAATAACTTTATATTAAATGAAGGTATTAATATTTTATTATTGTTTTAGCGATAAGTACCGTCAAAGTAAAATTTAAAAAAACCTATCACAACGGCAGACCTCCAATTTTATTTGTAAAGACAGTTAAAAAGATCAGTTTACCTTCTTAGGCTCCTTCTTAAAGGTGAGCTTAGTCTGCTTCAGCCCGTCGCTCTTCTCCCCCTTCTCGGCTTTCTCGGGCTTCTCGGGCTTCTCCTTCTTGACGCGGCCCTTAGGCTTCTTCTCCCCGCTCGCCGGACTGATGCCAGATGGGTCATCCTTAAAAACCAATTTATTAATTTACTATTCTCCGAACATAAATTATAAAGGTAGTATATGTTAGAAAAAGGAGAAATAGAATATATAGAATATATAGAATAAAATACAGTAGTGGGTCAGTGTTTAAGAATTCATTTCAGTGTTCAAAAGTTTGGTACACGCTAGATTTTTCAAAGTTATATGTGTATAGAATGACTGTGCAATTGCCACTATTTAATAAAAAATAATTTCAAAACAAAATTTGGACAACTGATGGAGCAGAAAGGTCCTCGAGCGGCTACCACAAGTAGGCAAAGGGAGCACAGGGAGTCCCCCAACCAGATGGACCGACGACCTAGTAAAGATAGCGGGTAACAGCTGGATGCAGGCACAGAACCAGTCTGAGTGGCACCATGCAGAGGAGGCCTATGTCCAGCAGTGGATGCGTAAAGACTGATGGATGCATGGATTCAAAAAAATGCTTACAGGATCATACTCCTTCTTGATCTCCTTCCTAGTTTTAGCCTTCTCAGCAGCTTGGATCCTCTTGATGAGCTCCTCCGATATCTTGGGCTCCACTCGCCTGCCATTCTCCGAGGGAATAATCTCGAACATCGATTTGCGGTTCTTCTTGTTGGCGGCCTGCAGAGAAAGTTTTCATTAACACATTTTCTACGCTTATTTCTACGTAGCCACAGAGGTGGATTCCGTGCTATGGGTCTAGTCTTAATGTAACTAGACCCAAGATAGTGCTGACTACAGACATACAAACTCTTGTGAAAACCCAAGTTGCTGGTATTAAATGTATGGCATGCATATATGATGTATTAACAAAAACCCAAAAATAAAATATTAAGGTAGATACATATATTTGAATATTAGCGAAATAAAAAGACAAACATAGCGAACATATAATAACAAAAAATTTTCGTTTGTACTATACCTTCATCCTCTCCATCTAAAAGTCAGACATGTCAACAGAATATGTCAAAATTGAAAAGAAAAGCATTTTATCAACAAGAGAAAAAAAACATTATAAGAATTGCTACATCATTTTCGTCTTTTATTTTAAAATAACGGATTTTTAAAAACTCGTTATAAAAAACAAATCCACTTAAACCACTTTTTTTTTAATATTCCCTACATTTGGTTTATCAATTAAGTAAATTCCAATATCAGCTGAATAGGCTTGAGGATTTTTAATGCTATATTTTCAACCTATCACCACGCCGCCACCACCCAAAAATTATATAATACTCAGTCATACCAGTGCCTTTGAACTCTTCTTGTTAACGGTAAGTTCCTCTTGCCGCTCCTTCTCCTCCACATCCTCCAGCTTGATGAGGAACGTGTCCAGGTCTTCTCGCCACAGCATTGATGGAGTCTTTGCTCTACAAAAAGTTATATATTATATTCTTAGTTTTATACACAGAGAAAAATTTATACATATAATTATTTTACGCGTGTTTATGTCACTGAATTCCTCATAAATGGTGGGATAGATTTTTTTTTTTTGGATTTGATACAGATATGACACGGTACTGACTTAAGCGTGGTGAGCTCGGAGAGCTTCTGGTCGCGCTGCTTCAGCAGCTCGTCCTTCTTCTCCTTGGTCAGCATCCACATCGACATTCCCAGCAGGTAGTTGAACTTCTTCACCTCCTTCAGCTGCTGGAATGCTTTCTCTGCAAAGTTACAAACGTAGAAATAAACTTGACGCTAAATAATTCAAATTCAAATATTTTATTTCATTGTAGAGTATTTACATACACTTAATGAACGTCAAGGGTACATTGTAAAAATCAGTACATCGGCTTTGAGCGCCCTGTTGGCTAAGGTAGGCCGGAAGAAAAAAGCCAGCAGAAAAAACTCCCGTAGCTCTTTTTAAATCAGTCCTTAATAAAAAAACATTTCACAGCATAACTTTAGAATAATAATAATAAATCTTCATTTTTTCACATATTAAATTTATATTATATTATATTATACATTAACGGACATTGAACATATTCTACCAACCTGGATCAACTGGCTTTCCCTTGACCTCCTCTGGTTCGGGTTCGTCTTCAGACTCCTGTTGATCATCATCCTCCAGCGCAGTGAGACCTTGCATCTTGCTTGCACGTTTCTTCCACTCAGCAATAGGATCCGGTGCATAGCCTAGAGTCAAATTTAAATTCATCGTTATCACCATAATACTGTCCCACCGGAATATATAGGTTATATATAAATACTAAATCTAAAATGCTTGTAAAGTGTGTATTAGAAGAAAAAAATACAGACTTTAAAAAGTACATTCAATACTCTGAAATCACCAATGTGTTTGTTATTAAAGTGAGTAATTATATTTTTTTTTGTCTCCGAAGGAAAACTGTTCAAAGGTAGGGTATTGTGCAATTTCAGATTATGTCACCTTATGGTGCTTATAGAGAACAACAGAATGTTGAAACAAACAATAAAACACATGTAAATAAAAAAAAGATGTTGATCGTACATACACATTCTTCTGTGCATGTTTTTCTCTGAATTCCTCCTAAGCAGTAGGTGGATTTTCAAATGGTGGTGAATGACCACCCAAACCGTTGACCAAAAATAATCCACATCTTTTTTTATGTGCAAAGAGTAGCAAACGAGCATGCAAACCACGTGATGTTAAGTAGTCACAGCCCATAGACATCCGTATACAACCACAAACATGACTGAGATCCTATTTGAGCTCGAACTTAGATATGTTGCTACGCCTGAGGACTAAGACTTTCACTTCACTTTAAAGTGTAGCCGAAAAACCACACCTGTCCAACCGAAACACAAGTTATTTACGGCAGATTATGAGAGCGGCGGCGGGGACCCCCCCGGGCGAACTATAGTTCTCCCCCCTTTATAAAATCTCCCGATGAGTTCATGTTTCCAACATCAAATACAACGCACCTCTCTTGATGAGCTCTTCGACCATGACCTTCCGCTTCTTGTTCTCGACGACGAGCCCCTTGTCGCACTTCTCGAGGATGAAGCGCGCCTGGTTGGACAGCTTGTCGGCCTCGGCCTGCAGCTGCCCCTCCAGGTACTCCTTGCGCCGCGCGTAGTACCGCACGCGCAGCTCGTAGAACTCGCGCAGGATCTCCTCCACTTTCTCGTACCTGCGGTAACCAATATGGCAAACACCGGTTTAACTAATATCAACGCGGAATCGACACATTTTATTTATATAAAGGGTACACTTTGAAGCGAGATGATGATCTTATTCCTCAGGAGTAGCAACGCAGATGCGTAGTCGAACGTAGATACGTTCGAGGTCAGATAGGATTTCGGTCGTGTTTGTGGTTGTACTTGAATGACTATGGGCTGTGACTACTTAACATCAGGTGGTTTGCATGCTTCTTTGCTACTCTTCTCACATAAACTAACGATTTACGCTTTTTAATTGCCGATATTTCGAATCAGTTGCAATCCATGCTACTTCGTAAGTTCGTCGTATTTAATAAAGTGTCAAATACCGTTCTGGATCTAATCAAATACAATTTTACGAAGACTTTGAAGTAATTGATTCTAAAAAGATCTGAATACAAAATTGTTAAATAGTTGTATTACTCCTTTTCAAATATATTTGATTTATATGTCGGAAATTATTAATAAAATGTCTGTTTATAATAAAAACTTAACCCTAACAATCTAAAGGAAGTCAGTCAGACAGTAAGTCGGGGGGTTAGCCGCATTCCCTCGTTAAATAGCGATTGCAATTCTCTGCGCGAGATGTGAACCAGCCGTCTTGTCACCAGACGCGTCGATCAAACGTGGGGGACTACTTGTTTGATAAACATATTGGCAATCGGAAATGGAAAAGTTGTGTGCAGAACACAAACATGCACCATATCAATACCATTGTAACCTTGAAGACAGCTCCAAATATTCAAAGGGCTATTGGAATTTAAGAGAATTTTGTTACTATATCTATTTTAAACTGAACTCACTTTTTGAGGCAACAGTTGTGGTCGAACGCGTTCATACAGGTCATGGAGATGGTGGTCTGCAGCTTGAACACCTTGTGGATACCTTCCATCTCCACCTCGGCCAGCTTGCCCGGAAGCAGAGTCACCACGAAACGAACCGTCGTGTCTGTGTTGTATTCCTGTATATTTACCACTTCTGTTAAGACTCTTTGTAGTTCAAATGCAATATTAAAAGATGTTAGAACCTTATAGGTAAAAAAGTACTTTCTTTTATGTGGTAAAATACAATGTTCGTTTATTGCGCTATCAGACACAGACGATCGAGCCGTCATCAGTCACCATCTATGGATGCGCGTAGCACGCTGAAACACAACACACATTCCCTGCACCGCCTAAACGAAAGTCGCCGTGCGGTAGAGAGGGGGATAATTCCTCTCCTACGCCGCGCCGTCTTACGAATTTTCGATCAAGTCATGTCCTGACGCGAGTTTAAAAAGTTTTCATTTCAAAAATTGTACAACGCCGCTAAAAAGTTTTCGCTTCAATAATTAACAAATATAAGATGAAAAATATGACGAATTCATCATCAACGGCTGATGATAATAAGGAAATACTCACCCTGTACTCTGAGATGAGTGGTTTCACTTTATCGGTACCGAGCATAGGTTCCAACACGTTCTCCTTGTAGTTCTGTGTCCAGGTGCCCACGGGCAGCTCGGTGATCTCGATCTTGTCGTTGGGGAGCACGGCAGCCTCGCCGGAGATTACGTACTTGTCGCCGAAGCCCTCGATGGTGCCTCGGAAGTTCTTGTACCAGGGATGCATAGGCTTTGGTTCCTCGCCGTCTAACATGCGGCTGTGCGATTTATGACAGTACGTTATTATATCAAATTTTAAGTGTTGTAAATTGATAAACATTTTAAATCCTCATTACTGGTAAATACTGTTTCCTTCAAACACAGTCTACTCTCATATTATTAGACCAGGATTACATGGGTCATCAATGTAGTTGTAAGTCAACACAATGTCTTTGTGTGATAGAGCAGAAAAGTAATTACATTACAATTACATTTCGATTTCTGGCCAGGAATCGAACAAAGAACCCTTGTGTCAGACCGGTTGAGTAACGTAAGTCATCTATACTATTATCTATATATTTTTGTATGATTCGAATCATTGCAATACTAACTTGTAAATGTTTTCAAAATAGTTTGTTACTGTGTCTGTGACTTAACATGAATTTTTCGATAGTTTTTCGATATACATGACATTATATTAGTCATAACAGAAACTTCTTACCGAATGTTAGCGACAATATCTCTTGGATTGTAGTTGGGTATCTTAGTGGACCAGCCAGTTCCGATACCCTCAGCTCCGTTGACCAAAACCATGGGCAGGATGGGAATGTAGTAAACAGGCTCGATTTTTTGGTTGTCTTCAAATTCATGCTAAAATCAAAGGGACCAATGATTGGTAAGTGAAACATTATCAACCGTAAATAATAACCTTATCATGATATATATAAAATTATATATGGTTGTAGAGGATTCTCGCAAAATTTTAATAATTACCCATTAACCGATTCACAACTGTGGTGCCATAAGGAAATATATTTAATCAGCTAAATAATTAAAACTAAAGTGTAAGAGATACGTTGTTTATAGTTTTAATTTTTAACATAATAGCAATTTAATTAAGTCATATACTTTTCATAGTATTCTTCTATGTGTTTTTTTGTATTTCTCTGAACAGACAAATGATAGGGATGGCTAGTCCAGTTTTATCCAAAAAGGGATTTTACAAAAAGTGGCATCAATCATTGAAAATTAGTCTAAATCAGTCATGGAAACTATTACAATAAATTTACAAGGAATATTTTCAATACATAAACACTGCTAACTTAGGTCATTTCTATCTATAATAGTTGATGGAACCATTGACCAAGGGAGTACTAGCGACAACCTCATAAGCAATTTTTGTATTTCGGTGGAAAAGGTGTGGTTTAAAGCTACACTTACAAGCCAATTGACTACCTCAGTCCTCAGCAAGAGCAACGCATATACATCCGACAGCCTGTAGCGTCCACTTAATAAATAGCCTCCCTACTTCTGCTACCTTCTAATAATATATATAATACATATCTAATATCTAACATATAATAACACTAACTGATCTCTGTGTACATGGCAAATATATTTAAAAATTTATAATGGGATGCCTTTGTATATGCAAGAGAACTCAAAACAATGTATTTGCATTTTGTCTGTGTCTGTATGTTTGAGCACGCTGACCTCAGAAACGGCTTATCCATTTTCAGGATTATGTTTTGATAGGCTTCACTTAACATTTTTGGTTTTTTCATTTAAATCAGTTAACAAATAAAGAAGTTATGTCAATTTATGTCTATCATCACCGGACGAAGTCGTGGGCACAGCTAGTAAATAATAAAACTAGATAACACGGGAAGCTACTAATAATTACCACAAGCAGAGGATCGTCATGCGGATGGAATATGAGCCTTGTAAGCGGCGACATAAGGGTGAAAATGTAACGGGGGCTGGCCGAGTCCTTGCCCCCGCTGAGCCGCGTACCGAACTGACCGCGGGGCTCCAGCAAGTTGATGTTGTTCGATCCTACATAATTCTGGGCCAAATTCACAATCGTCATTGCTAATGACTGTTCACCTGTAACAAACATTGTTATCAATTTATACAATATCCTCCAACTGATGGATGGATGAATCTCCTTCTCACAATGTGTTGGTAGAAACTGCTTAATTCAAATCTAGAAACTAATGTTGCTGGATATGTTTCAGCTATCTTTTTAGTTTTCAAAAGTAGCAACCCTTTTGGGATCAACTTCTAGTCAGAATTGCGGGAGGCAGACTAAACTAGAGCTGTTTTCTCTAAAATAGAAATGCGCTGACAATTCACACAAATGTTTTGTTGTGTTGTATTTTTAGCAACTTTGTAACATTTACTAATACGCAGAGGTATTGTCCGCCAGTCTTACTACGCTGACGAAAATACAGCAGTATTGTTCGCCTGTAATTATCGTATATTGCTATGTAAATTAAATTATTTCAAAAATACATTCTACATTATGTCTGGCTGTAGTCATTATAATGACATAAAATATAAAGTAGCATTGGGTTGCTACCCCTAAAGAGTAAAGATTAAAGGTGGTAGAGCGGTCAGAGCACGCCGGGGGAGCGGCACCACCGCCACCCTCACAACCCGCCGTAAAGCAACATGTTCTTCATGTATTGTGTTTC
>DWON01010212.1:0-10915 GCA_018251015.1 Phocides pigmalion okeechobee
AGATTCGCTCGCGTTAAAGCCGTTAAACAAATATCATTTAAAGATCATTGCAGCGAGTAATAACTAAAATAATAAACTGGTCCCTAACTTCAAAAATTGAAATAGTTTTATTATTGCATATAAGTGACAGAACCAAAGTACATTAAATATACAAAAATTCAAAACAGATATTACTTTGAAGGCTTTGAAGTTGCTAGATTTTTGCCAAAATACTTTTTGAGAAAAAAAAGTATCCTATGTCCTTTTTAATACCTCTAAGAATAAGTGTACCAAATTTAATGAAAATCTGTTGAGTAGTTTTGACATGCAAGCGTAATAAAACAAACTTACATTCACATTTATATTATTATTATTATGGATTAGTAAGGATAAAAAATGGACGTATATAAAATTAAATTTAATTTATCTAGTTTAATTGAATTAAACTTCTGCAAATTTCGTTATATACATATTCTGTTACATATAGGCAGAGCTAATGTTAAAAAAGCGTCGAAAGAAAGACACAATAAATGCGTATGTTTGTGTAATAGTATGATTCATACCATAATCACACTATTGCTATACCCTAATTTCTATATATTTATTTTATTTTATGTATTTATTTATTTATTTATTTATTTATATTAGGCTACAAAGGCCCATACAAAGTATACACAAATACAAATAAACAATATAGTAAATAATACATAAAAAAGAAAAAAAATAGCCTAACGAAAACCAATGGATAACAATGGAAACCAAACGTAACGTCGCCAATAGATATTTGCTATACCAGCGGATTCGCCAATACATCCGCTTTGATCAGGTATAGCACATTTAAGTAAACTACAATCACAACCATACAATTAAAATTTTATTTTTTTTTATTATGAAAGAGTAAGATACGGGCATTCAGGCCACCTGATGTTAAGTGGTCCCTGCAGCCCATGGACAACTACGTCCAATCTCAAATATAACAGAAGTTCTATTTAAGGATGGATGCGTATGCGTTCCTAGACTTGAGGACTAAGATGGTCGCCTCCAATAATGTGTATTATTGGTATTGGTATGATTACACTTTATTCCTTTTGTTGCGTTTATCATTCCGGCTTGCTAACTAAGTGTACTTTTCGTTTATTTAAAACTTTTGAAGGAGAAATATCCATCACGTGATATTCATAGAACGAGAAAAAAATCCATTCAGAAATATCCATCACGTGATGTGCAATCCTATTTTTCCACAAATCGATTAACTCAACAATGACAGTTTTTAATGTCAGTCTCAACAGAAATATGACTAATTTAGACCTGTCTGAAGCGTAACATACTCCATACACAAGAGAAAAAGGTAAATTTGACCATCTTGAGCCCTGAAATCGGATATTAATCGAATTTTGAGTAGATTCATGTATAAAAACTAGTAAATGTATTTTTGGTATTAGAAAATCTGGTCAAACCCCCAAAATTCAAATACACCTAAAGGAAGTCACAGACAGTAGCTAGTATTAAATAAATATTAGTATTACAAATTATCCACGAATAAAAACATGTTATCTACATTAATTTACCAACCAGATTTGAATCAAGTAAAAATCGGCATCACGGAAAAAGACCGTTTTTATTAAATTACACTTTTTCGTTTCATCCATCAGTAACAGAACGCACATTGTCCAATAATTTAAATATAAAGTCGAAAAATAAAGATTATTTTTTATGAACATTGATATTTTTCACTCATAAATGCGCAACCTTGTTGAATGGACTGGCCAATCTCGATACACTGTGGAACTTTAATAAATAATCACTATATGTAATTCAGAACTGCTTAATCATGATGACGATCATTCCTTCGGCTTTTAATTACAATGCGGTACATGTCTCGATCCGGACTCGTACGACCACTTGCGAATGTCATTACCATCTTGTTGTTGTCAGGTACATAAGGTATTGTTTCCTTCTGATAAAGGCCTGTTCTATGACGCTCCGACAAGGCTTTGATATACAAAGAATATATTCAAAATGCACAATAGTTTTTTGCAAGCAACATCTACCAAAGGGGCACATTTCTCGACACAGTCTCTTACGAACGTTTGAGATACTACATTATTGTATTTGACTCTGGGAAAAGTTTGAATAAACGAGTAACTAACTATACAAAATTAAAACATAATAAATATTTTGTCTTTCAATATCAATTATCCAAACGTATCAAATAATATTTACTTAATGAGGAATATTTACACATAAAGAAAATAATTAATACTGGATCTGAAAAAATAAATCATAAAACTCCACAGCAAGAAGCACCTTTTCGTCGATATTCTCGATTCACGCTTCCATATTTCCGATATCTCGAATAATTTGCAGTTTAACTTTGACCACACTCCATACAACTGTTTTGATGACCGTGGACCACGGGTCCATAAGTGAACTATGAAACGTGGTAAATGGTGAATACCTATTACAAATTAAAATATATAAGTTCGTCGTTGATTGACAAAGTAATATAATATAATTCTGCAGAAAAAACAGCAGTCGTAGTTAAGATTACAACGATCATTTCAGAATACTTTAAAATAAATTTGAAGTTAATAAATAATAATAAATAAGACATCGAAATTTAATAAATTGAACAATTTCTCGTCTAGAAAACGTAATTTATTACAATGAAATGTCAATGGACCTTTTACGATTAAATAATTTACTGAAATGAAAGCTACTACTGAAATATCAACGTTCAAAGTAAGTATAAACGCTCTAGTTGCCGTAATTTATGCCTTTCTAATACCATCCTTATAGTCCATTTTGAACCGTAAACTATTTGAGTAAGGTTCATATTACGTAGTAGGGATTTTCTGAAGGACAAATTCATTGGATCCTTAAATCTCCAGAGCTCTTTGATGAAATTCAAGCTCATTCGCTTCCAATTCTCAAAGGAAATAGGTAAATTATGAATACCGTTCACAAATTTTTATCTTTCGAATGGAAACTACCTTCGCTTTTGCTTCTTTGTACTAATCATAAGAAATAAAAATGTCGACATTACGATAATTTCTCTTTATCATTTTAATGAAAAACATAAATGGAGTATTATGTATTTATATGTATATTATGTACATATATGTATTATTATGTACATGTATTGGAAATCAAAAACTGGAGACATTAATCTCTAGTATGTAAAGGGTACTCACAGTTGAAGTTTTTATTAATTGCCGATATTTCGAATCAAATGCATGGATCGTTAACATGACTAAATCTCACGATGTTTAAAATCATGCATGCCATTAAATTTCCAAAATGATTAAAATGATGAAAACTTAAAATGTGTGAAAATTTATATATCACTCAGAGTAATAATCTAGGACTAATCTTTCCTACCTCCTAGAAAGTGCCCAATAGAGCGAAAAGTTAATGTACAAAATTATACTTGTAAAAAAATCCAGGTCCCGCGTTCTATAGACCGACCCAAGCCCAGCTATAGGAACAAGTTTAAAATTGAAGAAGACCTGCATGCAATCCAATGGAGGCAATACAGTTTAGCGTTCATTAAACAAATTACACAAACGAATAATAAGCACGGCAAAACCAAGAAATGGACACCCGTTTATCGTGATAATAGCGGAAACCACAGAAACAGAACGTACAACAAACGTGCAATAAGAATAATGCTACACATAATTTCTAAGATAAAATGAATACACAAACAACTTGGAAAGTTTTCAATGCATAAATATAAGGAAAGTGACCCTTTTTAGAGTAGTTTAGTTTATAAATATGGGTTTGTTATAATCTAAACCAATATAACTATACAAAAATTATAATAAAGTCTGGCCTGGTAATGCAATACGGCAGTAATTAAATATGATTAATAAATCATTACATTTTTACATATAATAAATTGTAAAACTATTACATTTCAATTACAATAATGAAACCTAAAATCTAGTTATAGTTAAAGCCTAACATAAACAAAATAAAAACTAAATTGAAAAAAATTAAATTTGTCATAGAGTAACAAAAAATAATTTGATACTTAGACGAATAGAAATTTGATAATTCTTAAATCTTTTGGCAATATCAGACTTTATTTTTAAGAAATTGAAATGGCAAACTAGTATGCCGTACCTTGATGTGCAATGTAAAATGTAAAATGTACAAAATGTTGCAATCGAATCCAAATTTGACGTATCTGCTTGCGCTAGCTGCATGCGCTGTTGAAACTCGATTTAGCGCTATTGCATGCGCTATGGTTGCCCAAGCATGCGTTAGACGAAACCGGAAGATGAACAAGAAAGTCTCGAAATACGGGTTCTGAAAATATATAGATTTATTTATCAAGAGCAATATAAAGTTGTAATCAAACAGGGGGAAATGCTATGATAGAGTTTATCATTTTGTACGTTGACAGTGTATTTGTACGATGTGACGCCATGAGCTTCATTATAAACAAGTATATAGTATATATAAATGAAGCGTGAATCTGATTTTTTTAATTATCGTCGTCATCGCTGTCATCATCATCGTCGTTGTAATAATCACCTTCTTCGTTAACATCTTCATCAACATCATCATCGACGTCGTAATAATGACCGCGGTCGCCGTTATCATCATAATCATCATCGATATCATCACAACAAACCGTCATTATTGTCGTCGTCGTTACTATCATCATCATGATCACCGTCGTCGTGGTCATCAGAAGTAAACACTAATTTTTACTAGGTGTTAGAACAATAGTTCATCTGGGAAATCGGCACCATGGCCCTAAAAATCTTCCGTCAATTTTTTTTAGGTTTTGATGGTTTGAGATCTTCGAGAGTAGCAACATGTCTACGTATGACCTAAAAAAGAACTTAAATTCCGTTGGAGTTTTGGACGAGTACGTCTATGAGCTGAAGCGATCACTTAACCCTAGATGGCTTGTTCGTTTGTTGCTCTTTTAAAATAACAAAAAGAACATAAAAATCGGAATTAAATAAAGATGAACTACAGATTCGCCTCATCGTTTCGGTTGGAATGCATTGAGGGTGGTCACGTGACCATACATGCGGCCACCACCCGTGACCATTGACATAGTTGATCACTTTCAAGCTCTCATGTTGCAGCATTGTAATGTTGGTGTTTACCGTTGAAAAAAGGTAATGGTAAAATTTGTTTTTTGAAACAAGCTAGATTTAACGTGTTTTCCTCAACAAGCCCTTTTATTTAATACCTCTATTGTGGTAGTGCAGAAAAAATAGCTCAGCATGCATTATCATCCAAAATAGGCATGTATATAAAATTTCAGCTCAATCGGTCAAATATTGAAGATTCAGTAGCAAGATTCCACCCAGACAAACATACATACATATATATTGTCCCTCTCAAAAAATAGGGTAGTTGCGCTAAAAATAAGGCAGTTTAGAAAAAAATGTTATCATCGAATCGGACGACATCACCTGATCGCCCCACCTGCCAATAGTCCTAGCCCTTTCTATTGTCATTTAGTAATATAATTGCTATTATGATAGTAACACTAGATGGCTCGAATAGTTTAATTGAATAAGTCGCTAACTTTATATTAGGTTAAATCCCCGCAGTATCGCTTCTGATGTCCGTAGCGCCCCCTATATGTCTATATATTCCTATACATATATTGCAAGTTAAATAAAAGCTTGTACCTTTTTTGTGTAAATACCTGATTTGTATTGTTAAAGAAAAATACTATCCGATAATCCGATATAGTAACAGCATGAGGAAGATCAATGAACGTAAGCGTATAACGACCACTTTGACTTTCGACAATTACAAACATTTAAATTTAATTGATTAATAGTTTGACGAAGCGTACATTGCCCTGAGGTTCGCGTAGACGTAAATGGTCGATGAATTTACCTTCGAGCGTGGTAGGAAATTGGATGGGTAACCGATGGTGGCAAATTTAATGTGCACTACTATATTTTCGAGGGTAATTGAAGTAGTTAGTCCAATTGTTATCGTTATAGGAAGTATGAAAACATCTGCCTGAGTGTTTGGTTACATATCTACACCAATACGCAATGGAGAGTGGTGTAGTTTTATCCAGCTTTCCCCCGATATAGAGAAAGATGGTCCAGCGATGGCTGGTTAAAAGCATTGCAGCCAATAGCTTTGGATAAACAATCTATTATACAATTTTAAACTAGTATCATCGATGAATTTATACATAGGAATATCTAACACTCTATCACATCGCAAATAACAAGATAATAAACGCGTTCAGACAACGCTTTTTACACTTATAGCAACAATGTGATTACATACATGATTTAGATATCTGCCTACCAGGGGATCGAACACGGTATCCTCTGCATGTCAGAACGCTATGGTTATCGTTGCGACATATGGATCGTAAATATAATAAAAAACAACACCATTGCTATCAAGTCAAAAATAATCTTGTATTTCAACTGTATTTAGTTTCACAGTAACGGATCATATTTTGTCACTTCTTACGCAAGGTTTCCATTTAAGTTTACTACAATTGACTTATTATTTTTGGTAACTTACTGAAATCAAAATTGGTCAAGGTTGGCGTGGACAATCAGTTACATAATTCGGGGGTTGCCTAAGCGTTGCAGTCGATCTACCAATGGCATTAAGGCGAATACATAATGCGTTGTAACAGACCGCTGTACAGCGAGATAGTTCGTTTTGTAATACTCGTGACACAACAAGAATAACTATAGTTAAACTGTAGATCATGATCAAGATCCTATCTTTCGACTACTGGTACGATTAAGTTAGATTTGGACAGACAGTGAGCCCTTTGTTGCAGTGTTGTCATCACCCAATTTTTTGTAGTAGCCACTGCCACTTTTCTACCTACTTTCGAATCCCTAGTATGTATTATATTAAAGTGAAACATTCCTGTATTTGTTACAATTTCCAAAGGAGAACTATAACTCAACCTGGGAGGAAGCACCGCCGCCCGCTTAATCCGCCTTAAAGCATTACTTGAGTTTGCTACTTTTTTAATACAAAATAATAAATACATTTCTCATAGAAAAAAAAATATTTAAAATTTTGTACACAAAGTGCCTGTACTTCTGTTCTTGTGATAGGCCATGTCATTATCACGTTACATTATCTTGGAAGTGCGAAATGATAAAAAATAATGATAATGTACATAACTGTATTTTTAAGCCATGTATTACAAAATTAAGTTTTAAATATAAAGTACATATATATTAAATATCTACGCTTGTTTTCGCGGATAAAGCCGTAGATTAGAGTCCAGGACAATCCAAAACTACAAACTTTGGACAATCCAAATCCATGGATCTTTGGACATCCAAATTGGAAATCCATGGATTGTCCAAAGTTTGTAGTTTTGGATTGTCCTGGATTCTGGCGTCTTGTGACAGGTGTACTAGTAATTAGATCAAGCATCAGCCCCCACTGAGTAATGTATCTTGAAACTATTGAGCTTTACAGGGTTGCAATATTTACAACTTAGTTAATTAAAAAGTTCCACCTTAATCTGTTGTTTTAGTATCGAGACTTATTTCACAATAATTTTCTCGATCCAATTTGACATTGACAGTCACAAATAGATTGCAAAACAGACGTAATGTGGAGAAACTTCGATTTAAGAAAAAAAAAACCTTTAAATATTAAATTTAAAATCTGCTGCTTTGGTTCTACGACCAGGGCAATCTACAGTTTTGCATCAGAGCAAGTATAAATCGTCTTGGTAAAGATACCACCGTCGTCTTCATAATCTGATGTAAAGCAGTTCTTATGTTTTGTTTATAGAGGTTCTGTAGTCTACTAAAATTGCAGGCGAGGCGTCCATCTCTGTCCTCAGGATAAGCAACGCTTCTACGCACGACCTCAGGTAGACCATTAGTTCTGTGTCAGGTTAGACATATATGTCCATGAGCTGCAGAAACCATTAAAACGGCCCGCGAGCTGATTTGCTACGTTCATATATAAAAAAGTATGAATACATATATATTATGACATAAACGTCTATGTAGAGATAACAGAACGCGGGCAATATCCGGCGCTAGCAACAGCTGGCGCAATACAACGAAGTATTAATAAATCAGGAAATTATACAGCAGTACACACATAGATTTACAAAAAAGCTCAAGAAGAGAAAAAATGATGTTACATGCCTGTTCGGGTCGTAATATATTTAGATATGCGCCCTTAATTACCTTTACTGATATTGAAAATAGTTATCTAATCCTTTTCATATATACCAATAAAGTCGTTGGCACAGAGTCGATATTTCCAATTTTGTAATTCAGCCAAAGATACTACATTTTGTCCTTTTTGGTTAAAATAATACTATTACATGATTATGTCTGATATCACATTTGATTCATAACAAAATCATCTTGGGTTTGAGCTTCGTCATAGTTTACATTCTATATTTTGTCATAGTTTAGTATTCTTGTCATAAATCCCTTTTATTTAATACCCATATTGAGAGGATTATCAAAAAGTACGTAATCCGACATTTTGTAACGGCGGCCATCTTGGATTTACAAATTATATTATATGTATATAATTATATTGGATATATAAAATTGTTTTGTCACCTGAACTGAAGGTTTGTACCAACTATTAGATGCATACGTTAACAGGAAAGGTGGTACTACTACAACTACGATTTTCGACCTAAACAAGTAAACAATCCACAAACAGGGCAAGCTAAATAAAACCGTATAATTAACAGTTTTTGTGGTTATAATACATATAGTAAGTAATACGTAAGTTGTAGAACCTGTATAGTTCGATCGCCACACCCATTTCTAACGTGAGTCAATCGCTTTTCGGAGGAAATAATTATAGCTTGCTATAACGGTTCATAAGATACAGCCCTTTATAGGTCTAACAGACAGATGGCTTGCTAATATGCTTCCGTAAGAATACTAAAAAGCAACACAATTGTTAAGACAGTTTCCGACATAGTATTCCAGCCAGACAAAAAACTTGTACCACGTTCCTTCGTGTGAACGAAGTCGCGTGTATGTGAAAACGTAATATCTAGAACTTTCCCTTAATCTATGTTCATCTTTAGTACTTAATTACAATTGCTAGAGCTCAACCGCGCTTACAAAGATTCAGTCATTTTTCAACTGTCACGTGTGCGCGCATCTCGCGTAGCCGTCCCACCCCCGCACTTCTCCCCCGTACTTTGCTTGCCGTATGCGGCGGTACTTTGCTTGTGCGCCTTACCGACTTCTTACACTTTATCACATTCCTCTAACGCTAGAATAGCGCTACGGTTTCTCGTGTCTGTCGTAAAAGACAACTAAAAGGCAAGTGTACCGAAATAATGGTTGTTAAAAATCTTATATATGGGATGAAACAAAGATCTTGAAATGAACGCTCATCTCCTAATAAATGTCTTTTGTCGGGGAGGAAAACGTTTTAAAAGTATTCTGTAATATAAGAGCGATTCCAGGTGTTAGATTTCTAACCAGTAAAAATCCCTTTAGTTGGTTTCTTCTGCACTTCTAGATAGCACGAAGATCTTGATACAGACGCATCTGGAGTTCCCTAGCACGACGGCGACGCCACAATGAAACGCATTTCGCTTCCTTCCCAAACTCCTCGTGCACTGATCTGTACCTATATCAATAACGCCGTTCCCAGAATCTTGCTAAAAATCCTACATACAAAACATAGCAAGCATATATAAAACTAACATATAAAAACACGACGAATACTTTGTAACCGCTAGATTGTGAATTCGATGTGATTTTGTATCGAGCTGAATCACTGACGTACAAACGGTTTTGTAACGGATCGCGATACAGTTAGTTTGGTAGGTGGCAACGCAACATTTGCGGTAACAGTCGCGATAATAAACGATCCTCATTCCCACCACTTACAGTACTCGTTCGTAGTAATTACAGCCACTTGATATTCCGATGTCAAGTTATAGGCCTACTTTATTTTAATAACAGTTACAAGTTTTTACCCAAGTACTTACAACATCTAATTAACATACTGGAACACAAAAAAATGTCGTTATTTGCATAAGAATATCTTTCGAAGATTTTATTTATTGTATGAATTCCTTTACATTTTCTAAATTATTTTTATTAATTTAAAAAAGAAAATATGAAATAGCCTGGGGTACATATGACGCCACTTTTAACATTAAAAGATAACAATAAACAAAAGCAACAATAAATATATAAATTTTAATTATAACATATACATAATAAAGAATTGCGTAAATTCAATCAAATAAGTGCTTTTCGACTGTAAGTGTTATCGTAATAACGACATAAAAATACTTTTCGGAAAATTTAAATATCAAATTTTCAAGAATTTATATGCAAAATTTATGGATTTTAGGTCTTGTAGTTTCGGCTGTATTTTGATATCTTGTTCTGAAAGTTACCTTACTCTTTTTTATATAGACACATGGATTTCGAAAATTAATCTAAATAAAGCTTAATGCAAAAACATTTTACTATTTCCCGTATTATAAATATTTCAACCGTGTCACGGCCACGCTTGGATAATTAAGTTATCGTGTTAACCCAAATCGCTGCATTTAATACACTGAAACTTTTTTAATTACTGAAATTTCCTTGTTTATAGCTAGATGTTAAAACAGTACTAAACTTGAAGCAATTTACTTTCCACGAAAAAACTAATACTTCTGCCAAAACACTACTGTAAAATACGACTGCCATTAATGTATAAACATATTTAATATATAAAGTATTTTCTTTATTTTTTTATAGCAAAAGAGTAAGAAACGGGCATGCAGGCCACCTGGTGTTAAGTGGTCACTGAAGCCCATGGACAACCAGGTCCAATCTCAAATAGAACAGAAGTTCTATTTAAGGATGGACGCGGATGCGTCCGGCAACCACACCTCCCCAACCGAAACACAACACATGAAGAACATGTTGCTTTACGGCAGGTTATGAGGGTGGCG
>DWON01010213.1:0-10915 GCA_018251015.1 Phocides pigmalion okeechobee
TTTAGCTGGAACCATCAAATAAAGTGTAAACACTCAATATCACAGTTTTCGCTACGCAATGTGAAAATTTCGAATTATTGAATAACAACAAATTCATAGGTAACACGCAGCCAGAAGAATTCTGATAACGCGTAGGGATTTACGAGCCCTACATAACCAAGCAAATATACCTACTTACGATCTTGAAACACTTCAGCCCGGAAAAACCGCGCCTCAATAACTTAAAACGTTTTCCAAAACAACGAGATGTCTTAAAATTTAATTTGAATAAGGATAACGGATACAATGTTTTACTTATACCACGCAGTTACAATGCCAGGCCCAACAGGAAAATAGCAGTTTGTTATTATTTTTTTGTTATTAGTGTAATCCTGCTGCAAACAATCTGAGATAGCTTAACGATACATTCGTTGCTTGAAGTTCATGACATTACGTCTGCTGACCACCACCACCAGATCCACCAGCCTCTTGAAGTCCTCGGCTGGACATAGGCTTGCCCTAATTAGTGCCTGCCATTCTAGCACAAGGTTATTTCCCGCTGTTTTATCCTAGTCTTCAATTCTCCCGGTTGGGAGCGACCAGTGTTGCTTTAACCTAGACATGATCGCCAGTCGATAACCTTACTTCCGCAACGATAAACAGTCTTTCGAGCGATGTGACCGGCCCATTGCCACATTAATCTGCTAACAACACACACTGCGGACAAGCACTATATCATTTTATTATTATAGCTTTTTCTACAGCAAGCTTTATAAATATAGAGATACGCACAAAATATAAATATATAAATAGATAGAAATAAAAGTTACCAGGATATTGCGTAGTGTACTGCTGCTGCGGATAGGGGGCCTGCGACCCCGCGGCGGTCACCACCACGGGCGGAGCTGCAATAAAGCAAACCTAGTTACATTTTATCATTGCATTCAAGGCATGTGAGGGTACCCTCACGATTTTTTCTACGGATTCGCACCACATTACCCCGTAAGAGCGCGGAATGTCACCGGCGTGTACTCAAATTATAGCATATCGATGATCTTCAAGTACTATGAAATACACAACTATAAGGACTGTATATGTACATATACATATACGTATGAAGTCAAAAATACATTACCCCAGGTAGACCATAACAATCGTCTACAATGCGGTGCAAAAACCTATAATGATAATGGTCTGAGTGTTTGTATACTCCGTTTCAATAGAATCTAATGGCAAGGTAAAGAAACAAGTATCGGGCACTACCATAGTCATCATCAGTATAGTGATGTGAGATTATAGAGTTACATATTATTATGTATAAATAACAAAATAATTTACTGTTTCGATTTGATTCATTAAATGAGTTAGAAAAACATGTTTTATTACAATTTCTGTGTTCTATTTTTTATTTTCGTTGAAAGAACTACCCACCATTTGTATATTGTATTTTACTGTTGTATAACATTTAAAATATTAAACACTTAAAGGTTATTTGTGTCTTTTTAAAACTTGTAATCAACAAAATCCCGTTTTATATTTGCTTATACATAGAAACAAATATACCGACATTTTACATTCATATATTATATCATTTTGGTATTAAAGTAAATTCGAAACCGTTCTAAAAATGTAAAAGATTACGAAAAAATAATTAACAATTCCTACTTATTAATCAATAAATAATTAAAATTTTAATTTCATGAATTGATTATCCAATTTTATAACATTATTCAAATTAACATTATTGGAAGTATTAGTGAGGTTTCAAGTAAAAGCCTTTAAAATCCTGATGAATGTGTTTATAATGCCGTTAAGCCAGAGATTAGATGACAATTTCCTAAATAGCCACTTTGTGTACCTTTTTTTAAATTACATTGAAAAAGAGTGTATACCTCTTTGTGAGTGTTCGTTAACAGCATCCGGAAGATATGTAAACCTAGTATGGCGCTATGTACTTTTATATATAGTGTTTTATTATATACTTACGGCTGAGTATTTGCCCTTTGCTTTTCTTGCCGCAGCAGCAACTGAGCAGAACGACGAATAACGCTATCCCGCCCAGAATGTAAAGAATCGACGCCAGATCCATTTTGGATACCTGCAGACACAGTAAGCCATTGTCATTTCCGATATAGTTCTTGTTACGTGAGAGTCCCCTTAACCGTCTAAGCCCTTGACAATATAAACCTACTCAAACAGACAAAGTTATTGCTGTCAAGAGTAATCAATTCATGTTTTCTGAGAAAATATACATAGCTTGTTGGATCTTTACAAAAAAACCTAAAAGAAAACAGTGGTGTGACAACATCATAACACCAAATAGAGGTAATTTAAAGGTGGGAAAACTATAGTTCGACCGGGGAGGTACCACCGCCGCCCTCAGAATCCGCCGTAAAGCATTACTTGTGTTTCAGTTGGAGAGGTGCTGTTGATGGCTGCACTTTGAAACGAACCGTCCATCTTATTCCTCAGGGGTAGCGATGCATCTATGTTCGAGCTCAGACAGGATTTCAGTCATGTATGTAGTTGTACATGGATATCTATGGGCTGTGACTACTTAACATCATGTGGTTTGCGTGCTTGTTTGCTATTCTTCCCACATAAAAAAAATATAAAAAAAAACCTAGTCTTTATTACAGGACTTCCTAATTCATATTAAAATATTTTTTCTACCATGGATTTTAACTTTGGGGCCCTCTTTATCTGTGGCCACTTGACACTGGTGACACATCGCCAATCTTGCTTCCTTTTTGGTATGACATTGAATAAAATGAAATGCTATAAGTAGTAAGCATATTAATTATAATCCTGCGTTGCTCTTTAGTGTCAAGGTCAATTAACTACTAATTTTCATGTAGTTTAAGATTTTTTTTAATGAAACAACTACATGATGTCAGAGCTACTTACAGCCACAGAATAATTCATAGTGCATCTAGAGCAACTACATTTAATTACAATATAAATGAAAAGCCGCTAAAAGCCAGGCGATATGAAAACTTACTTCCATAAGATACTTTTACATTTCAGTATGTTTAGTTATGTTTATAAACATGGCTGACATCTGTGTGGGTTTCCCCAAATTTGTCGTAGATTCAAGGTCATCTGCTATTCATGAGCTGGATGCATTTAGTTCTTAGAAAAACAACTATACAACTATATAATATACTAACAACAAAAACGACTGGAGAAAACCTGTTCAACTTAAATGTTATGTTGGGTTATCAATTAAACAATTCTTGAGTAACAGAATAATTTATAATTGGAATTGCCTACAAAGCTGTCTATTCCACTACAATTAAATCATTTAAAAATCAATCTGATGAACATATCCAAACTAAATAGCTATCTCTACTGCCATAAAGAAAATACACAAACAGTTTTAGCCAAACCTGCTACAAGTGTCTGATATAGACACATCTACTGCATTATAATATATAAACAATTGTAATTACTCCCTTTAAATGTTCCATGTAAAATACATGCATGTATGTTTAAACAGATGATAGCACTCTATTTGGAGCAGGGAGAAACCACTGCTGTACTCATAATCTACCATAAAGGAACTCTGCTTTGGTTAAAGAGGCATAGTTGCCAGCTACACTTAGAAACATGGAGTCTTCCCTCTTAAGATTAATAACTTTGTACAACCTCAGAGAAAACATCAGTACTAATTGAGATTGTATGTTGATGTCATATTTTTAAAATAATACATGATTATAAAGAAGCTAATGTTGTTTCATTTACCTATATTTATGATTCATTCTTGATTTGTTCAAGTAGTGCCAATATAATAGCAGATATGCTTGGTGGGACTTGGTGAACAGAAGACATAGACAATAACTTTGTAAGACAGGGGAACCCAAAGAATTTAGCTAGGGGAGTACCCCCGAGGCATTACAAACAATAAGCAGTTGTAACATTTCAGTAACCCGGCATCGTTACTGACTTACATATGCATAAGGCAACCATCAAAATCCTCATTGGTTACAGTAGTTCATGGCTAGCAGTGAGTTCCAATATGCCCTCATAGCCCATAAAAATAATGAATACCATTTTATGATAAAATAATCAAACAAACACAATTTTTCACACGTGACTATTGTATACCATACTGCATATTCTATAACAGCTTTTCAAAAGTGGTAGAGCCATTAGAGCTCGGCCGGGGCGGCACCGCCACCCTCATAACCCGCTGTAAAACTACATGTTCTTCATGTATTGTATTTCGATAGGGGAGGTATGGTTGTTGGATACACATTATTGGAGGCAACCATCTTAATCCTCAAGAGTAGAAATGCAAGCGTGTCCATCCTTAAATAGAACTTATTTGAGATTGGACATGATTGTCGGTCTGGTCATCAGGTGGCCTGCATGCCCATTTCTTACTCATTCATAATTAACAAAAAAACTATGATATTAAAATAATTTTCCAGGGAAATTATAATGAGTAGGAACTTTTCCCTCTTATCATAATCAAAACTGGAAAGAATTGATACATGTTAAAAAACAGACCTTGCAAACAATAGTATCTCCTAGTTCATAGTTAATAACCTGGCAGATATTCTAAGCTTTTATATTTAAGTATTTTGTCAACTCTTTTTTTAAGGACATACAATTTTGAAAATCAGTTCCAATTTTTATAAAATTTATTTACAAAAAAAAGGTCACAATAATTAATTAATGAGCCCTTCTTTAAGAGGTCCCTCAGAAACATTGAAGAAGGCTAAGAAATTTGGAAGTCAAATATATCTACTTCCAATAAGAGCCACAAAAACGATTAAAAGATTATCTCAACGTACCTTCTGTCACAATAAATCACCAAGCAAAAATAAATCCACTAGTATGCCACAACACAAAACAGCACTACTCTATAAAACTCAAATATACTGCAACAAGTGTTACTAAGCTACCATAAATAGCAACAATTTGCACTAAGAGTACTAAGATAATCCTGGTGCGAGCGCGCGCGACGAACACTGACTCACTTTAAAAAAATAAAATTCGTGATCGCTGTCGTCGTAGTCGTCTTCGTTCATACTGAACGCGAAAACTTCAAACCCGACTTCCTCGAGCAACCACCATTTTCCAGATCCAATCCAATAGATGAAATCGATGTCAGGACTTTGGCGCTTATAAACAAGGAAAGACCTAGAGAACTGGAAACTACGGAAAGGGAAATCCTATTAATCCTATTATTCCTCAACCCCACAAAGCAGCTGAGTTTTACTAAACTAAACAATATCGTACCATAGACAATATTTGACAGCACTACTTTCTTCTGGTTATTGATCACTAATTTATAAAGGCTTCACTGGGTACCAATCAAACTCTACAGTTTGTTCTATTACGAATATAACCAAAAAAAATGGGCCTACTCTGAACTCTGAACTAATTTCATTAGTCATTTATTTAAGTAGATAAAAACTCGAATTAGATCATTAACAAAAAAGGGCTTCAAGCTATGGAGAAAAATATATATTTGTTGTATTATTGTAAACAATGTATAATGTAGGTACTTTATCAAATTAATATTCTAATAGTTAATGTATTTATAATCAATTGATTTACTTTTGTAGTTTAATTTCTTTTGAGGATTTTCGGAACACTGTTTTCAGATTTTGTGTTCGAATTACTTTGTAAAATACAGTTTGTGGAAATAATACAATACAAATATGCTTTATTGTACACCAAGAGAAAAAATATAAAAAGGTAATAACAACAACAAAATACAGAAGTCTAAACAAAAGTTTAATAAACCATACATATATAATATCTCATATATCAATATATACAATACGATATATACATACATATATATTTATATATTTATACAGACTTATCGGGTATCATAGGTATGAAATAAACGAGGTAACAAACATTTGTAATCGGTCGAATCTTTGATCTACACTAAACATTAAACAATATACTGAATTTTAATAGGTGCTATGAAACTGTTACATTTAACATCTTGAAGCTATTATTGATATATTAAAGATCCATATAAATTTTAAAACAATAATAAAACATCGTTCTGATAGCATAGCTTATATAATATCATATATTATTGTTCTGCTTGAGTAGCATCAACAATTATATTTGCGAAAGGTTGCAACTAGAACGCAAGTTCTAAACGTAACTTCTATTTATGAATGATTATACTCTTTCATGTAGTTATATGATACCGTGATAAAAGAGGAAAGACTATAATATCATGAAAGAACTACGGAGTGGAACGAAGAAGAACGAAAAGGAAACCTAATTTTCTTGTAGAACCAAAAATGTTGACAACTCTTCTTTAAGGGATCAGGCATAATTATAGTTATACTTAAAGCTCAATACAGTATTATTATTCAAAAAGGAGTTATGTAATCGTAATTCTATCACTACGACGGGCGAATGGGGGTTCTTACCTTGAAAGCTTGCAGGATACTCTTAAAACCCGATATCCCCATGCTACTCTCTGTAATCTTCACAGTCAATCGATTAATATTGTTAATTAGATATCTATACTCTTATCTCAAGACAATAGACAATAAATAAATAACATAGATAATCAAGACGATGAGACAAACGTCAAAGATGACATTTGTTGTCAAATTTATTGACATTCGTTTATTTGTCTATTTATTATTTAATATTATAACCTAAAAATAATAATACATTTTTTATTTTAATAAAATTAAAGTAATCTGTGAGTAAAATCATATAAATGTCAATCTTACAAAGCTTATTACGAATAAACCCTGCGTCGGGAACAAGATTGGCGTTCCAGTTACAAAATGCTTTTAATATTAGGGCGAACTTACACACTGGGTGCACGAATTACGCTGTAACTAAGAAAACCACATCAGCTGCTGGAGGTAACTTTCTCAAATCTCACATTCCTTAACATCATTCAATATCCCATTTGTCCATTCTGGGCATGAGCCTGCCTACGCTACGAGTAAACCATAGTTCAGTAGCACTGACTGCACAACTGCACTGTTACGGATATTTGTGAAAACTTGACATGTATTATAAATAAATAAATATCATTTATTGCCCCAAACAAACAAAAAAAAAAAGAAAGAACAAATAATTATAAAGTACAAAAAACATTAATATAGAAATCAAAAATCAAAATCAAAAACAAGGGGGCAGAGGAAGTGTCTCAGCTTTTTGCTGATGCGAGACTTTCATCCTGACCAGTGCTGTTTTTCAGCCACTCCCTTTACAGTGATATTAATAGACTTCATAATTTGAGAGTTTTGTCAAATGCTTTTTCATTATCTGTACCCCTTCTTATTCTTTCTTAAAGAAGACTGGCCCTGAAGCATGACAATAAAAATGAAAACCTTTCCAGGAGTCTTGGGACTGGGGAAGGGTAAAAAGAAAATGGGCAAGCTGGGACCCATGGAGAAGAAGGAGCTACCTGTGGAAACAGACCCCGAGAAACTGGTGAACTATGTATGCGGCTCCAATATATACATCACCGGGGAAGATGTTAAGGTCACTTGTATTACTAATTTGTTTCATTAAAGCTAAAATATTTGTAAATTGAAAATGCAAACTGTTTAAAAAAATAAACTAAATTTTATGATTGTAAAACATAGTTTATTTTATTTTTGAATTTTGTGTTTACAAAGGCAACCATGAAATGTAACTATTAACAGTTATCTATTTATATAGTTACCAGAAAACACGTGAATGTTAAAAGAGTAGCAAAGGAGTGTGTGACCATTTATCACCCAATATAAAGTGGCCACTGCAACCCATAGATATTCACATCCGATTTGAAATAGGACTGCAGTCCTACATGAGGGTGCAGACTATCTTCAAAACAAAGAAATCTTCAAATGGACCATACATCCAGGGCTGTGATGAAGGACTGTTACTAAACTACATTCTGTTTACATAGTGGCCACTTAGACGACCTTAGCCAACAGGACGCTCAAAGCTAATGTACTGATTTTACATTGTATCCTTAACGTTAACTAAGTGTATGTAAATACCTTACAATGAAATAAAATATTTTAATATAAATTTGAATTTGACTCTTACTGGTCCAATATTAACATCAACTTGTGTGCATGTTCCAGTTGAAGGAGGACAAAGAGTACCCCGAGTGGTTATGGTCGCTGCGGCTGGGCGCCGCGCCGCGCATCGAGGAGCTGGACCCGGCCACCAAGCAGTACTGGCTGCGCGTGCGCGCCGCCGGCATGCGCCGCAACAACCGCCTGCGCTCCTTTAGGAAGAACCTTAAGTAGATACTTCATGGAATCAGTTCATTTGGAAGGTGGTAGGGGGCCACTTCGGTCCTCTGGAGTAACAATGCTGTTTGTTATTGTATGTGGACAATACATAAGCTGCAATGACTAATATTTAATGCCCTGCATTTGACTTTCTTGCTCTTCTCACATAAAAGGAAAAAAAAAGTGACTGGAAAGCATCCCACGATGCATGGCTTCAGTTCGGTATAGAGCACAATAATTTGATGTTACATAAATGTGACATCATTAAGAAAAGAACAGATTTTCTTTTTTTTATTAAATGGAACTGGCCAATAAGCATTCACTTAAGCTAATGATAGGTCGTCACTGCCACGGACACCTGTAGGTGGTTACACGTGTGCAATACAGGATACAAGCTTCAAGTGAAGTCAATCACAGAAATGCCCTCTTGAGGATTGAAGATCTCCTGAGGATCAAGATGGTATTCTCATATATAAGTGTATTGGTAACCCGTACGTTTTTTCCTAAACGTAAGAATGAACTCCCCTGCAATTTTTTAATTTAACATTTGTTTGATATGACACTCAGCATCTGTCGGACAGTATATTGCGTTTATGTTTCTCCTATTGTCTGAAGTCATTATGTTGGACGTATGATATATAATTATACTGGATGGCCTTATGGGAATTACAGGATATATTTTACACAACAAAATAAATAATAGTGGTAATAAAATGGTGGTACCTGTCAGTGACTCTAAAGTGGCTTTTAAAGATTTTCTTTCAGTAAATGTTGTGCAATATTATGTTGTATTGATTTTGATTCATATGGAAACACCAAAATAAAGAAAAGTTTTGCCGAATAAACAATTTTTATGACTGAGTTGCATTTACAATATGTTGTACAAGTAGCTGTGCTCGGTAACCACGAATCCAGTCCTTTAAATCTTAAGCAAATTTATGACTGATTGTAAGCATTGTTTGTACAGATGTAGAATATTTATGGTTAGTTAATCATAGAACAGTAATAAATTCGATATGAATACTTTGTTTTTATTTCTATGTCAAGATTCCATTACCTAAGCTGCGTAAAGTAGTAATTGCGTGATCTCTTCGCGGCCGGGAACCGGGCGGCCGCTGCGCCGTGCGCTGCGCGACGTATGGCCGCAGCACTCGGCTACTGCTGAGCGCATCTCCAAAGCTTTGAATTGATCTATAGGTTCAGACATCAACACATTGCAACGTGAACCTTCTGTTTGAATTTTTTGTCTTGCGCAATGCAATATTTTATGGAGATACGCAGAGGTGGGGAAATCGAAAGAAATACAATTAACAATAAATTCATTTTTATTTATCATTTTTTACATTAATTGAGCGAATTTTGAATAATTTCACTTTAAATTCACAGTACAAAACATTTGACTAAACTTACTATACGAAGTACGAATCACGGATACAACACAAGACAATTTGTTCCACCTCCTCGAATAAACATTACGACATTCTATAGACACAAAGACATTTAGACGCTCCTAGAAACATGTGCTACTGTATTTATTGTCAAACATAATGTACTTACAACGAACGTTTGTAATAGGAAAGTTTGATTGCAACGAAATACAAATTGGATCCTTATGTTTACGTTCATTGCCCATCATTATGTTTCGTTGTAACTCCGCACGCGGTCACGTATCGGCCGGCGAGTTTCTCCGGGTCTGCCCCGGGTGTGGCAGTTTACAAGCAGTCCATCGTGTCCTCCTTGATGATCATGGGCGGCGCGTAGTCGCCGTGCTTGGTGCCGAACGAGTACGCGTACGGGTTCTGAAGTGATCATTTACCATATTTCATTCGAGTATAAGGTCGAGTGGTGTAGACGATAACACATAATTTACAAAAAATACCCCTTTCGATGAAATAACTAACGAAAAAAGAAAACAAGAGGGGGGAGAGGTTAAATTAAAACTCTTCAATAATACAAATATTTCAAACGAAAATTATGATGAATTAAGTAATATTTACGTGCGTTTGAATGCGTGCATAAAATGCATGTATGCTATAACATTTTAGTTCCAAGATGACATACATGACTGAATAACGAGTTTAGAGATACCTTTTTTGTGTTGTAGAGGTTTGGTGGGTAGGCGGCGGGGCCCGGCGACTTGGTGGCCTTGCCCGCGCCCTCCGCGCGCGCGCCCAACGAGTACTTAGGCGGCCTACGACACATTACCGTCACCATACAATCACGTCCATTAACCCACTCCGGTTACGACATACAAAACAAGAGGCCTATTTGCATTACGATTTTTTTTTATATCGGCTGTGCAATGGATTTTTAAGTCCGTCGATTTTATTGTAAAATTACTGAAAATGCACTATCATGTGCCGATTGAGAGTGTGTATTATTTTTAATGTGTACTTCTTTTCGATGATTAGGTGCCAAATTTATCTGAAATCCACCCGAAACGAACCACTCTACTTACTTGAACAAACACGTGTTTAATTCCATAAATAATAGTAAGGTCGACCGAGAGTCGGAATGAAAGTTATTTATGATAAGCACGAATTTACGTCGGTTGTCATTTTCGTTCGTACACATCTCGTCATTCCTTCTACAGAATATTAATCGGCTTCTTCCTCACTACACCGTCGATAGCAGAGCACCGCAACCCAACGCTAAATCATACCTGGTTCGATAGACGTCGGCGTCTCGCTGGAAGTAGACGGCGG
>DWON01010214.1:0-10914 GCA_018251015.1 Phocides pigmalion okeechobee
AGAAATGTTATACTCAATAAACATATAACGGAAGGATGCATATCCCCGTAACGACAAACGATCCGCGAACTTAAGCAACATCGCGCGTGGTCAAGAATTGGATGCGCGTCCGCTATTTGTAAAACTACACATAATAAGCGTATTAATTAGGCATTTGGCATCTTAAATACAAAATGTAGTCTAATGCTATTTGTAGACTATTATTGATTTATTGTTTACACATTAATAGAATGCAAGCGTATTGCTTAAGTTAAGTTGTCCTCCTAAATTCTAATGCCTCTACATTTCATATACAATGAGATATATGCAAACTATAAATACTCATTAATAAAGAAGTATTTATTATTTGGATATTCATCATTCCTATCATTCATTAAAACACCTCTAACTAACCTATCACTTATTTCAATGCCAGTATCTGTCAGCAGACGATATATTAAAATAAATAACGTAAATAAGAAATTGGAAACAAACTTGCACTCGAGCTGTTTAATTTATCGTTAATGCTGAAGAATAATAATCGCGAGTTGTAAAGGAGAAGTAGAAACCATTGAGAATTCTCTCAACGCGCCACCGCTCAGGCGAAGCGAACTCGCTAAACAGCCTTAAATTGTTAAAAATTAACATTCAAATTAGGCGAGTGCTGTTAGTGGAATTAGTGCGAGTTTCACTCATAAATCGTCTGAGAGGGTGGCTAGTACTCGCCGCTTTATTGGCTCGGAGTCGACATCGCCTGCTAATAAATGAAGCGGAAAACTTCTACGAGTGTTATGTAGTGCGCCGTTTGCCGCCGGAAGGAACCTTCCACTCCGACCGAAAACTACATCTATCTTCACCACAGTAGAGCTCAAACTCCGATGATAATAAATTTTATGGCTCCCTCCATCCCGCTTGTTCCCGCGAGGGATGAAAAGGACGCAGCTAGCGCATTATGGGTTATGAAATGAGCTCCGTTGCTTCATGTAGCCCGGAGAAAATGAAATTATGAGCGTAGCGCGTGCAAAGAAAGCGCATGACAACTCCAATTCTACGTTCGCGAACGATAAACTCTGTTCAAAATGTTTTCAGAACAGTTTACAAATGGGATTCACCCCGAATTTCAACGTCTCCCCACGTATCAAATTATTCGCGACTTCTCAATGATTCAACGAGACGGTAAACTTCATTACAAGATATTCTAAAGGGGACGTTCAAAGAGCATATGAATTAGTTTTAAAATGTTTATATGTTCTTATTAACGTCTGTACTTAAAGGAGTTTTACATATGTTTGATAATACTTTAATCCCAGTAGGAGTATCTATGGTTAAGAAAAATAGCATCTACATTCCTAGTAAATGGAATCAGAAGTGCAAATGGAGAGATATAATAAGTATCAGATATATAAGCCATTAATGATTTAAACATAATCCATATGTTAACCGCCAAGGAATCTATTAGTAATGATTATATTAATCACGAGCGAGTTACTATCACGATTATGTCAAAGCGAATTGTAATTATATAAGTCAGTAGGTATAATTAATATTATCATCTTGTATTAATTGAGCATCTATTATCTAAGTAATATATTTCTATAAAACTGCTCTGTAAATGTCAGAGATTTTATAATTACACTAGCAATTGTCTACGCTTCTGACGTAATGTGGTGATAGGTAGTCTTCATCAATCAATGGCTTATTAAATATTTTTTTTTTTTCAAATCCAATCCTTTTTGTTTTATTTTTCAGAGATTACGCGTTCAAATTAAAAAATCTCTTCCGTTTTATAATATTAGTATAGATTTCGTTATTTTTTATAACGATAGAATCTGTATTTATATTTAAAAATATATACGCACACTTCCTGTATTTATATGCAAATATTTTTATAATAATTTTACGTCATGTGTCCGGAAGGTTGATGTACTCTGTTCTATATAAAGACTGCCCAAACTTAGTTCTTCATACTCATTTTATGCAGCAAAAATGTACGCTGCCGGAAACAGAATTCGCAATAGAATTTAATGGATATATTATTTCAATATGATTCTAATTTAAAAGGGATAATTCACATTTCTTGATGGAGAGAGTCAGGGACTGCATTCTTAGGCGGAAAGAGTAGTAAGATTATCATTCTGTAAAAAAATTTGGTAATCATTGCTTGTTAGATTGGGGCAAACAGACAAACAGTTCAATAAGTAGAACACAATAAAGATCTAAAATTCAATTAATTTTATATAATAATAAATGTATCGAACGGTTTGTTTTAATTAAAAAAGAATAAATCTTAAACTTTTTTATTTAAGGTAGAGTAGCAAAGTGTTAGTAGTACATATGTAGTCGCAATTCATGGATATAGGGATGGTATCAAACAACGTCGAAGAGGACTAAAGTCCTACCTGAAGTCGTACGTAGTATGCTTGTATGTTTAAATCTACACAACAACATCTAATGTATCATACACGTAGATTTTAAATTGGTGTGTATAAAGTTACTTTTTGATGCATTTGTTACAAAAATCCTATAGCGCTTTTATTAAAACAGAAATATTATACGACGCCTATTGCATGAAAACAAAAAATATGTGTGAACGAAATTTGTTATCAGTAGTACTTATAAATCGATTAGTTATGATCGGGAAGTCATAAATCGGTATCGCCAGGGAGGTATAGAATAGCGGAACCCATCAGGCAACCATAAACAAGGTGATAGTTAAGTCTCCGAAGAGCTATTGCCTTTCGAATTGAACATTGTTCTACAATAACCCCGTGTTTCTTCGGACGTAACCATAGTAAATGGATTAAGTAGAACTGCGCACATTATCAAATGATAGAACGAGCCATGATATTATTTTATTTTATGAAATTTATACCAATATCACAATACACTGAATTTTATACCAATATCTTATAACCTATAAATAAAAATAACCTCAGTAAGACCAATAAATTGAAATCTTTTGTCGATATGGACAACTATGCGTACGGCTATTTCAAAGCCAAACTTCAGTAATCATATCGTAAAATAGTTATAGAGGCACTGATATCACTTTATATTTGTGATCGAAGATTCAATGACAATAATATCTGATGTGGCTGTTTTTATAACAGATAAAAGAGACCACCCATTTTAAAATTAAACAAAAACAAAAATGAATATTATATTTTATGATTGACCAAAAACGTTATAATTTTATGAATAAAACAGGAATAAAAAATTGTCCATTTTATACAATATTCGTCTACAGGAATACTTGTAGGAACATCGACAATAGTTATGTACCTAAATATAGATACACAAATCGATAAAAACTGGCTATCAAAGGGTACGGCCATACTACTTGGATATTTCATGATATAGTTGGCAACTTCGTGATATAACAATTCAATTTAAACTACGACATGACCATTTAACGTGTTAGTTTACAGCTAGACGTTATTCGTGACGAGAAGTTCAACGTGCTATTTATACAAGTAAAGGGCATGCAGTCCTAATTGTTAAGAGTTCATAGCCCGCGGACATCGTTAACTACACCATAGCTATCACAGCTTCAAGCTTCAGGGCGTAGTTACACAATTCTTACTTTTTAGGACACAAAATAAATGACTTTGTTTGCTTTTCATCTATTGCATTACAAACTTTTTCTTTGGTGTCTTAATAGTATTTGGACGTGTTTATTATCGTGCAGAAGTTTTACAATCGCCCTACAATTTTGATAGTATCGTACAAGTATTTTTGGCGCGTGACAAAGTGTCAGTGCTTGGCCAAACGTCATTGTCAACTGACATATGACGTTCGGAAATTGCACGTCGCTACAAGTAGTTATCTAATTATAAAAAAATAAAATTGTCCATAGTATGGGAACCGGATAACAGTAAAAATTGCTTTTTTATTTGTACGCATCTTTTGAAGCCCATATGTATTACTTCACAACGGATTGAGGTATGGGATGGTACTTCCCCAATCAAAATATGGTTTTTCCAAAAATAGCTAATTCAAAAATTTTCATGCAAATACAAATATTCATACGAATGCAAATTTATTTAAAATCTATTTTTATTTTGTATTAATAGACACATTACTGAATAATTCAAACATAATTCTAATGCAAACTTTGTTTCCCAATGTCTTTACCTCTTATTTTCTTTTCAACTTTTAATGGGAAGTATAACCTTTCAAATAAAAAAATCCAATCAGTTAAAAAAGGATGGCTTACGGTAATAAACATAAAAAATACAACGGAATTGAAAACCTCCGCCATTTTTTGAAGTCGGAAAAAATATCCTCTTAATAATAAATAAAGTATTATCTTGTTCCAACCGAGAAACGTGTGAATATGTTGTGTTACTGACATCCTCTCAGTTTCTCACCAGCTCAGCTGATTTTCCCACAGCGGTACAAGTGGAAACGAGATAGCATTCACACGGCACGGATAAAAAAGAGATAGCAACAACAGCCTTCAAATAGGATTACCATACGGGATTACGTAACCGAGACTTTCTTTTATGATGAAAACAGACATTTTTCATTCTTTATAAAAACAAATAGATTAATCAGATTAATCAGAGTCTGCCAATACTCGAATGTTTTATAAGCAATTAAAAAGTCAACACAGCATTTAATTGATAAATGATATCATTGACATTTGTGTTAAAAGTATAATATTTTAATGTAAAATCTAATAGTCATCTAATATCGTCATCAATTAGTAAATAAAAAGAAGTGATATATTGTCGTTAATATTATTATTAATCCATAAACACAAATTTATTAGCTTATATTTTTTATACGAGAAGATTAAGAAACGAGATTTTTTTATGTGTAACAAATAAGCGTGCAGGCCACTTGATGTTAAGTAATCGCTACAGCTCAAAGACATTTCTTTATATATATTTAACCTGATGAAAAGGGAGACGGGCCACCTGATAGAAAGTGGTCACCGTCGCTTACGGATATTTGCAACACCAGAGGAGTCGCCATTACATCGCCGGCTTTGAAGGAGAGCTCTCTTTACGTCTTTCTCGGAGAATCCCATATAAAAGCTTTCAGGGAACACCTCGGAAAGAAGTTCGTTCCATGTCTTACATCATAATAGTCGTCCGTAATTGCGTTGCTACTCCAGAAGAATAAGAGACTACTGTAACTGGTAACTACATTTCTCAAAGCAAAACAAAAGAATTGCTGTATGACGGATATTGTCAATAATCCGGGCGAATTATTTCTACGATTGGTCGAATGTTCTAAATTGGACATGTTGTATCTAGTATCCTGTGAATAGATTTAATCTTGGCTACCACATAGATATGAGGTTAATAGGGCTATTTGTATTTGTACGGGATGTTGTCACCTAAACACGATACCAGTAAATGTGGCATCGCTTCAACATACCACTATCTTAATCGATATTTAGATTATTCGTTTGATTTGTCTCGAATTCTTTCAAAGAGATATTCGGAGAAATTTATGTGTAATATATTTGTTAATTTAATTATAATTATATATATTTTATTGCATGAAGTAATTCGCACTTGGTAACTAAAATAATCGATTTACATCATAATTACTTTTTCTTGATTGATGTTTTTTTATTGTTGGTGGTTTTTATATGAGAAGAGTACCAAAATTGCAAGCAACTTGCAGTTAATTATTTGACACAGTCCATAGACATTTGGACCATAGACATACAACTTCAAACAGGACTGAAATCTGAGATCTCACGTAGATGTGGTTATACTCCTAAGATGGTCGCCACGCTTTAAAGTGTACCACTACCACTAGACTGTAGTGTAGACTACCACACCTCTCCAATTGAAATACACGAGTTACTTCACGGGAGATTTTGAAGGCGGCCGTGGTACCTCCCCGATCAAACTTTCTTTGTTCTACATACCATAATAAAGCAACTTATCTATTTAATTAAAATTATTATCACCTACTTGTACCCCGCGGCTTTATCCGCGTCTAATATGAATCATTTTTATTTCTTTCAATTCGAATAAAATTGTTTAAGAGAATCCCCCGTTGCATTACCTTCATGTAACTAAAGATTTACGTAACACTCGGCAGGTCTACAAAGGACAGGAGTTTTTCAATGCTTATCATTAATCTTTATTTTATGGCTAAATAACAAAATACATTTATAAGTTATAGTCAATATGTTATGCTCATGTATAAACTATAATATTGTAAAGTGTTGTCGAAATTCGTTCTGTATTTTTTTTTAAGTAACAAACATACATCTTCACAAACTTATGCGTTTATAATTTTAGGAGTATTTAGCATAATATGAAAAGAAAACATATTTCATCACAAATATTCGCGTTATCATCACTATTACTTCATTTCAAAGCTGCAACTTTTAGATACACGTGTCACTTCGATCAAGTGATCCGACGTCCTACAAATTGATCAGATTCTTGGCTACCCTGGCGACGCGAGTTTAATAGCGCTATTTGTACTGGATGTTGTCACCTGAGGGAACACCGGGCGGTGTAGCAACGTCGCCTCAAAATACCGCTGTAATTACATTGTACGTGAGTTGGTCATCTTTACGATGTATTTTTTGTTATCTTGGTTTTATGAAGCGCAATCAATTGTATGATCGTTGTTTTTAAATTAATAACTTGAAAGACGATTTTATTACTAACCACGAGCACTTCAACATAAAAATATACAAATAAAAGAAATTTAATAGAAATACGATTATTCTTTTAACGCATAAAATATAATATCGGAAAAATAGTAGAAGCAAATGACTATTTCGATATATAAAAGTGTTAAACATATTAGAAATAATCTTAGTAGAAACACAATTAGTATTTTGACGTATAAATATATAGTGTACCGGAAAGAGACGCAGTAAATACACAATTAATATTTTTACACATAAAAGTTTTTTTGGTAATAGTCTTAGTAAAAACACAATCAGTAATTCAACGTATAAATGTGTATTATGTTGGAAAGAAACTCGGTAGAAAGCCATCAAATGTTTCACGTGTAAGGTAAAAATATGTTTAGGAAAGAAACGCACCTTTCCTTAGAAAATTGGCCTTAATTGGTATAAGCACTTTATTATTATCATATATCGTAAACAAGTGACGTATTAATACTAAGAATATGTATGTATTTACCGTTCATAATGAAAGTAAATAAAAGTGGATAATAAAATGACACCATCATTTTCACAACACTTAACAATTTAATAAAACACTTATTTATTTATATACTTTACGTCAAAGTAAAAATGCAAAGGCTTCTAATAATAAATAACACTTACAGACTTTAACTACGTTTTTAACTGCTTGCTCGTTACAACAATCGATGTTAACCCAGATTACGAGTAAACTAGAGAATTAACACTTTTAACAGCTTAGGAATGGAACTCAACCGAATGGTACTAAGGAACTGATCTAAAGAACTAACTAGAAAAGAACCATGAGAACTACTCAATTACACTACATAGATTCAGCGTATTTGAATTCGTAATAATTGTTTTGACAAGTACTGCATTTGTAGAAACCTGGGTCTAATGCTAATCAGAAGTTTCCAGAAAATAAGAACGCTTAACAAGACGGCCTCATCCATGGTTGTAGCTTTGTTATATGGACGCAAAGATTAAAAGACGTACTAAGATTAAGTAGTATTTCCCTTAATTTTACGCGGAAAAGGCATTTTTTTTAAACATCTTAGATTAGAAAATACAAAGATATGGGAGTTAAAAGTGACTGATACAATATATAAAAATATAAAAAATTCTTCGTCTATACTAGAGACGAGGACACCATAAATTGACCCCTACTCCTTTCCATCAACCTTTTCCAATTCACCATCATGTTTAGTTACGTTGGATTTTAAAATAGTAAATATGTATGCAGACATTGATTTTATGCCTAATATTTAATACCGATATTGTATCGTTACTAATCTATTCGCTATTATCCTTTTCTCAAAGCATAAATCTTCTCTTCTAATTTAGTTATTCAAATGTCCACTTGCTAGCTGAAGTTAATTATGTTCGTACACTTATTAACATAATTATATGATCAGATTATAATGAACACTGTTTACATATAAATTATTTAATTTGCCTCAAGCCGGGGTCTCACATCTCTTTATCGTTTAATATATGTATAGAATGTTTAAAACATAAAAGATAATGAATTGAAAATATCATTTTAATGACATCTAAAATATAAAAATTTGCATATTTATTTCTTTAAATATTGTTGTCGTCCATATATACAAATTTGTGAAAAATTATGTCAAAAAAGCAAAATTGGCGTTAAACGAAACATCATTTCATATTTTATTAAAAAATAAATATATAACCTTCAATAAACAAGGCCGTAGAACTATAAATCGACTGAGAAATACCACTGGCACCTTCGTATTATACCTTAAAGTCTACCTGTTTATTGGTCGGAGAGACGCGGTTACCGGTTACACTTGCAACCAAGGCGACCATGTTAGTTCTAAGGAGCAGCAACGCATGTACACACGACTTTAGATACAAGCTTAGTCCTGTTTGAGGATGGTACGTAGATATCTATGGGCTGTAGCGATAGCTTAATCAGGTGGTCTGTGTCCTCATTTGCTACTCTCACATAAAAAGTTTATCAATCCGTTGACATTACTTAATTATTATGTATGTTTGCTACTAGCACAAAACTCGATGTAGTTGCTCAGTGGGCATGTCAACTGTGCGCGAGATGCAACATGTAATCAGCCTCTGGAGAGATTCTGTTCAGAACAGGTTGTAGACAGTTATAGGTGTTTACGGGCCGCGGTGGGCCGTTAGCCGCATGAGAACCGCTTGTTCATTTCCCAGAGGGCTTTAAAAAATGAGTGTTGAGCTTGTTGTAAGGTTATTTATATTATATCGGCCCCAAGCCATAGAACGTAGATGCCTAACTCTTATTGTGGGGAGACAAGAAAGACTAAATAAACCTTTTACACTAATATCATCGCGGAATTTATACATTTAATTATATTTCAGGGTAATCAATTTAAACTAAAACTAAAGCGTTAATCGTTAGTACCCTGTTATATAGTAAGACGTTAAAATAAATAAACCTTGTTTTTTTTTCACCTCATTTACTCCAAATGTTATAATAGCTCATTATGAAAAATACTGTGTATGACCGATAGTAGGAAAAAAAGTTACCAATGTATATATAAAAGCTATCGGTTTTCGAATAAATCACTGTGAAAGGTTTTGGTCCAAAATTAAAAAGAAATAGTTAAAAAATAGTTTGTATACACTTTAAATATAATTAAAACATATATTACAATTTATTATTATTGAGATACATTATATACACTTACGTACCACAACTAATTTACAAAAAGAATACGAAATATATTCCTCGTTCCATCTTTACCTACTGGTATTTTTTGTAAAACACCAAATTGAATTTCTAACTAACTAAAAATATTGGAACGAAACCAGTCTACATCGCCATTTTATGTAATGAAAGTAAATAACGGCGTATAGTCTGATAGGTTAATTTTAATAAAATGTTGTTCACATTCCATGTAAAATGAGAATCCTTTGAATGTTTATCGTTATCAACATTTAATTAAAATAAAGTATAATAAATAACATGATTCTCCCATGCTTCGTAACGGTCGAACGCAGATTGCTACTCTAAATAACACGGGAAACATGGAAAACAGGAGACGTCATTCATTTATACAAACACATTCATTAACATAGGCATACACAAAAACATGCAAGGCCGCACGCACATAAAACATGGACACATACACAAAAATATTGTAACTGACAATTTAATTTACTATACTTATCTATACTATACTATACTATACTATGCTATACTATACTATACTATACTATACATATATTAGCAAAAATTACATAATTCACATGTGCTCTTACAGGTCTGTATACAATATAATGAAATGCATTTCATTTCACAAACATCTCTGTTTGAACAAACATAGTCATGCACACAAGCACGCACACATGTATATACACTGACACATGCACACAAGCACACACACATCAGCACAGATATCCTTCAACTATGATTAATATATTTACGCCATAAACGGGCGATAATTTCGTCATGCTCATTACATTTTAATTCTCTTACGTGACTCTACAATCGTACAAGCAAATATAGTTTCTACTTAGCACTTAGTACTGAATCATCCTTTATCAAACCTTCACGCCACAGTACTTACGTAATCAGAATAACGTAATTACTTTACATCGACTTTAAAATTTGAAAAAGTAATTTTAAGTAACATTACATTTATAAATCGAAAAATTCTTTGATTACGTGACATCGTTAATACTAATATTTCTAATCATGTTAAAATGTGGGAGAACTAAGGTTCGACCGGAGATGTACCACCGCCGTCCTCATAATCCCCCGTAAAGCATTACTTGTTTCGGTTGGGGAAGTGCGGTTGCCGGCTTCACTTTGAAGCGAGGCGACCATCTTAGTCCTCAGGAGTAGTAACCATCTACGTTTGAGCTCTGATACGATTTCGGTCATGTTTGTGCTTGTACGTGGATGTCTATATGTTGCGACTACTTAACATCAGGTGGTTTGCATGCTCGTTTGCTGCTCTTGTCACATAAAAAAATCCTTAACACTAAAATCATTATTTCTAATCATGTTTTCCGTTTTTTTCAGGTTTTAATGACATTAAAGTCACTATTACATTAGTACATCTACATCCGTATCTAGAATATAATTAAAATTCTATTTACAATAAAAAAATACGAGCAAAAACACAATTAACTACATTTGAAATAAAAGAGAAACACAAGGTACTTTATATTAAATTTAACTTGTTTAGTATATGAAAGGTGGTAGAGCCGTTAGACCTCGCCAGGGGCGGCACCACCGCCACCCTCATAACCCGCCGTAAAGCAACATGTTCTTCATGTATTGTGTTTCGGTT
>DWON01010215.1:0-10914 GCA_018251015.1 Phocides pigmalion okeechobee
AATTTATATCTACTTACTTTTTTTCATACATGCATACATTTGTTACTATTAGCTGCAAAAACTAACTATTAGATACATCTGTTTCAAACAACGACTAAATTATTGTATTCAATTTAACTATTTAATATATCGCCCAATTTAAAAAAAAACATAACTTATTATATACCAAAATCTTCCGTAGGAATCGCTCTACCTGTTGTTAAAAACTGTGAGAAAATCCCAGTACTTTTTGGGTTTATCACGAACAGACAGACAGACGCGATAGGACTTTGTTTTATAATATTTAGAGATTATAATCCCTAACTCATTTCCAAGCCGACAGACTGCTCAAGCCAAGTTCGGGATCGAAGTTTCCATCGGATCTGCTATTCGGAACGTAGATAGATAATTGAACATCAGACCGAAGCAAATCAGCTTTATAAGAACATTTTGAAGTTACGAGGAATTTATTTATATATTTACAAAATAAATTAAGTGTGTAATTAAATTTTGTGTAAAGCTTTTCATATTGTAATGTTAATTAATTTTGTAATTATAACAGTTGTGAAACCGGTTTGACAGAACGGATTTACAGAAACATTTATAGTAATTTACACAATAATAAGTATAGATTAATAAGTAAAAAAAATAATGAATTACGTCTCAATTTCAAATTCAAATATTGTATTTCATTACAAGGTGTGTACGTACACTTATTGAATGTCAAAGATTTACTCAAAGTAATTTAATTATTTATTTACTCAAACTGTATCTAGCATTACAGGATATTTCCCAATTCGATAGATAAGTACAAACATAAAGAAGTATGATTATAATATTAAAAATAAAATGAAAATTAAATAAATCACGCATAATTAAATAATTAAATGATTGTGAAATGTTTAGTAAATTATGTTATGTCATGAAATAATATTAAAATAATTCCAATAGTAAGAAAAATATTAATAAGAATTGGATAATTAATTAATTAATTAATAAATCACAAATAATACATATTTCAAAATAATAATAAAAAAATATATGTATATATATAAAAAATAAAGTACCGCTACTGCTATCAATGATAGCAGTAGCGGTACTTTAGTCTTATATTTAGTATCAAGGTAACGGTTCATGGGCTTATCTTTTTATATCCTCGTCATTCACACAAATAAAGTGATTGTATAAAATCTACTAACAACTGAATCATATGACTTAGCGATTAACATTCGCGATTGACTGCTATCTAACACCTGATGCTATTAACGATATTATAATTGTCGAAATCATTCATTTAGTTTAGTCAATATGTAAATACTTACACAGGCTACGTCGGGTAGTCGTTATGTTTTGACATTTCTACTTTAATACACAAACAAACATACATCTTGTTAATTATAATTGTTGTCATTTTTATTCATAAAATAAACTGACAGATGGTCAGATCACTGTGAATCAAAATATCGCGTCTCACAAAACTTTACTGTCCGTAGACTCTATCGAAAAAGAATGAAAAAATTGTATATACATAGATTTTATACACAAAAATGTTTTAACATAAATAAATTATAAAAATACTTCATGTGTATAAAAAACGTTTAACACAAATAAAATATCAACATCTTTAATCGACTAAAACTTATTTACAAGTAAAGTCATTTGTTATAAAAAATCGAACTTGTGATACATTAAATAACAGATATTCACAATTAACGACTGTTCCGGAGGCGAAAAGATCTGTATCTTTAAATATTATAAAACAAATTCCCCCATCGCGTCTGTCTGTCTGTCTGTTCGCGATAAACTCAAAAAGTATTGGACGGATTTTCCCAAAGTTTTCAACAACAAGTAGAGTGATTCCTGAGAAAGGTTTTGGTGCATAGTATAAGTTAAGTTTTTTTGTAAATTTAGGTAAAAATTAAATCGTTTAATTCAATATAGTAATTCAGTCGTAGTCAGAAATATATGTTTTTAATTGGTTGGAACTTGGTAATAACTGGATGCATTTATGAAAGAAAAAGAATGTCAGTAAATATAAGCTCTATTATAAACGAGAGAAAAGCTGGGCCTGGTCTACTAGTACTAGTTACAGATTAAGATGTACAAATTCTTTGATAATATTACTTATATTAAGACAATATTATTCAAGATATACATCTATAGTTCGACCGCGATGGTACCACCGCCGCGCTGATAACCCGCCGTAAAGTAGTCCTTGTGTTTCGGTTGGAGAGGTACGGTTGCCGACTACTCATAACCGCGGCAACCACTTCCGTTCCAGTGGAAGAAAAAAAACATTTTAATTTGTAACCCTATGCAGAGCTGCCCGTATTATTTAGCGAGGACACTACACAGCGAAAAGTATTGTAAACTCCTCTTTAAATTTCTCCAGAAAGGTTCTTCGATTCACCATCTCGGTTTTCAAGAGTAGTAACGCATCTTTGCACTATGTCAGGCAGGTCATCAGTGTTCTTTGATGTTGAACGTGGATGTTAATAAACTGCAGACTATTTAAAATCAGATGGCCCGCACGCTCGTTTCCTAATTTTGCAATATAATAAATGACGTTAGTATATCACTAACTGATTATTACTCAAGCTGTCGAAAGTAACAAATCGTTGGACATACGATAAGTATCGAATTTATCGCAATTCACAACAATACATTGGAAAATATGAATACGCTTATTACAGAAAGTTTTAATATGGCGCGGATTGCGGAAAAAAAGGTACAAATCGGCTTACCTACGACGGATTGGAAGAGATTTTTTAATATCAGCCGATATTGAACGTCGAAGATGCAGCATACTGGAATATTACTTTAGAATCAGTGAATCAGATTTCATATTACGTTATGCAAAGTAATAAATTAAAGTAAGAATATCTTATTAATAATTTTTTGACAGGTGATAGAACTATAGGTCGACTGGGGATACTATCGCCACACTCGTAGACTGCCGTAAAGAAACTCTTTTTTCAGTTGGAGAGATGTGGTTGCTGACGACACTTAGATTAAAACTGACCATCTGGGTCCTCACAAGTAGCAACGCATCTACATGAGACTTCATTCCTGTTTGTGGTTGCAACTTCAACCTTAGTCAACAGGACGCTCAAAGCACATGTACTGATTATACCCTTAACATCTTTTTTTAATGTGAGAAGGGTAACAAACGAGCATGCAAACCACCTGACGATAAGTAGTCGCAGCTCATAGATATCCATGTACAATCACATACATGACTAAAATCCCATCTGAACTTGAACATGAATGCGTTGCTACTTCTGAGGACTAAGATAGTCGCCTCGCCTACAAGAGTAGCCGGTAACCGAAAAGTGTATATAAATGCCTTAAAATGAAATAAAATATTTCAACTTTCATTTGATTTTTAGTTTTTTTTATGTCCATGGGCTGCAGCGAATATTTAACGTCACGTAGCCCGCACTCCGTTTGCAGTTGCAGTCGATAAACACCTTAAAAGCGAACAATTCGTTAGTTCTCACGCGGTGCTATACATAAAATGCATTTCATTTATTTATTCATTACTTTATTTATTGGATTACCAACGTAAGTGACAGTAGACAATCACAAATAAAGGTTTTACAGGAAATTTTATTTGTATGTCCTGAACGTACAAGTAATTGTTGACCACAGCATGGAATAGTTAAACTATTAATACGATAGCGCTTTATTAAATAAGTGTTATTTCAATTTTAAAAATGTAACACGATTAACATGCAAACTGAAATGTCCCTGGTTTAAAGCATTTTATGCATTCAAAGCGTTGAAAATGTTATTCATTAAGATGATAGCATCAACCTTGTATGAAAGTGAGTTGGCGCCACGTATTTTCAAAACAAAGCAGCTAACCTAACAGATCAAAAAGTAGTTTCTACTGTCTACTGTGTAAAAAGTTTTGCCTGGCCAGGAATCTAATCCGAATCATCAGTAGTTGCCACGCTGAATGACGAACCCTTTTTTGTACATTAGCCTAATGAAAAGGCATACGCTTCACATGATAAAAAGTTATCAGCGTCGCCTGGACATTGGCCACACCAAAGACTTGGCTCCAACGCCGGATTGAAGAGCTCTCTTTGCACTTTTATCACAGCACCATGTCATAGCGCCACGTCATAGCGCTTAGGGAATACCTCAGGAAGAAGTTAGTTCCACATGTTACACGTATGTGGTACAAATGAACGCACAAACCCAACGAGAACGCACAAGCTATACAAACCTGCTTATAATATCGATTAATATGTATTATATGTGCTTGTATAATAAGCTGTCAAGTTCAGATACGCTATTCCGCAATACTGCTACGGAAATAGTCGGATACAAGAGTTGAGACTCTAGGAGGTAGCTACGTGAATTTATTACACAATTTCTGGAGCTGTTTATTGAAATCACGCTTTATTTTTTTGGATTTTAATTTCATTGGTTACAGTTCTGTGCCGATTGTTTTTTGCCGTCTCCTTATATATGTATTTATATTCTATGCATTCTGACTAGTCCAATAGACTCACATATCCATACCCATAGGTCCCATAGGTCTATGTCATTTATTCAGGTAATATTTTGTCCGATCGGGGCCTTATTGACAGTAATACAGTGCTTGCTGACAATCATTATACTGGTTCGCAATATTGCACATACACATTCTTATAATATACGCTTCAAATACCTATTTTACACGACTTTCTGCAAACTTTTGAACCCTCTTATACCTTCAAATTCTTACCAAAATTTGTGGTATATCACCAAGTTTATAAATAAACGGCCCAATGTCGACAGGTATTTGAATAAAATTCGAAAAATCCGTCAGCAACTTAACCCTATTTCCGCATTTCATACACCGCTCGAATTTCGTGATATTATTCATAACATCCTTTGAAAACCCCAAAATTCCTTTCGGCTTCCAAAATTTATATAGTAGTATTCCAAAATTCATAAGTAATTTCAAAAATTTTAATATGGTAATAATTGCCCACCTTTTTCTTGCCACGACATATTTCGACTGTAATCTAAATGGCAAATTTTACTTTTATTAATTTTAAATTTTTCTTAAATATTTCTAATGATTTTTTTTTCTCGAATTAAACCTCTAAATATTATAAAATGAAGTCTCTGTCACGTCCGTTTATCTGCCTCTTCGTCATAAACTCAAAATGTACTGGATGGATTTTCTCACAGTTTTCAACGACATGTAGAGTAATTCCTAAAAAAGGTTTTGATGCATAATAAGTTAGGTGTTTTTTTATGTAAATTGGCCGGGAAATCAAATAGTAAATTTAAATATAGGAATTCAGTCGTCGCTCGTCGTCAACTAGGTAATGACTGGATGCATATATGAAAGAAAAATAAAGTAAGTAAATATAAACTCTATTACTATCCTTCCTTATAATACATCATTCGAAAACAATCAATCCTATAAATACAAAAAAAAAATAATTTGCTTACGTAGTACATGATAAAAATAAACACTTCAACATTATCTATCTACTGGTCGTTAATTGGACAGTCGGCTAGCTTTTAATTTTACCTCGTTAATTAACTGGACGAAAAATAACTTTGTAATCAGATATGATATTTTTCTTTAAGGCTTTTTAGAGATAGATATCTTATGGTGGTAAAAGACGTTGAAATCCTCATTATTAGTGATTCATCTGATATTTAATCAAGGCAGATCGCAGTTTGATTTATTAGTTATTAGTGGATTTTTATAATGAAATAAAATATAATAAAAGATGGCGTAAAATAAAGAAAAACAAGCAAGCAAACAAGCATGCAGACCACCTGATGTTAAGCAGTCCCAGCTCATAGATAACCATGTACAACCAAAAACACTACTGAATTCGTATCTGAGCTCGAACCTAGATGCGTTTCTACTCCTGAGGACTAAGAAGACCGCTTCGCTTCAAAGTGTAGCCGGCAACCATACCTCTCTAACCGAAACACAAGTAATGCTTTACGGTAGATTATGAAGACGGCGGTGGTACCTCCTCGATCGAACTATAGTTCTCCTATCTTTAAATATGTATAAAATAAAAAAATTAAGATACATAAATGAAGGGTAGAAAGCCGTGGCAGGGAAGAGGCATGGTGATATACATTTGACCCGACAATTTCCATATATAGTTCTCCGAATAAAGTTAGTGTTTCCTCAGTCACATTAGACAAGTGTCTCCGACTTGTCCAATGCGAGTCTGCGAACAATGTCTCCATAGTCGTGTTCCTATTTTCCACATCATTGAAGTTGCAGACAGCGGCTAAATAATGTATGAGGCCATCTGTAGGCATCTGCGACGCAAACCAATATCTGCGTACAATGGCACAATACGTACCAATATATTGACGATTTATCTACAGAAGCTTTCGGAGCCAGAACCCGAATGTTTTTTCGAAGTAGAAAAACATCCTTTTCGGATATTCCGGTCTGTTTGCCGTTTTATGTTTTTTTAGTTCGATGACGTAAATATGTTGACACTAAGTGCTGCCTGTGACTTCGTTCACGTAGCTTCAATGTTCGAGTTTTTCAAATTTACTGAAAAAATAAATTTCTTATGTTCTCAGGTCCGTAACTTTCAAATCAACATAACTTTTTTATTTACAGACGGATTAAAATAAAACCAACAGTAAATATTAAGTGAAGATTACTGCCATACATAAGCGAAAATAATATTGACATTTGTTTAGTCATATCTGAGATTAGCGCGCACAAACGCACAGACAAACAGACAAAGATGTATCAATTATTATTGTGGGTTGTATTGCGTAAATAAAGACTCCCAATAATAGTTTTTCTCATATATCTTTTTTATACAGACGTAGATCCGTCACATATTATTATTTGTATAGGTACAGTGGCATGCGGCTATTTTACCTGATTTATTGTGATATTTAGAGCTGGTAACCCGAATGGGTCGTGTGACATAGCGCCAGATAAATGTCAGATTGATGCTTAAACACAAATTGTTTGACTCTAAATATGATACTGAAACCATTGTAATTATAAATAGTTTTATGAGATTTTATTGTCAACCCGTCACAATATTCCATTATGATTTTTAGCTTTATCGTTATACACAGGATTTTAAGGTCTTAAATAACATTATATTGTATATTAATCTGTGTGCACTACATTCAATGCATTCAAATATATAAATATGACAAAATTACTACACAGTACACCTTGATTTACATATTACTTACGTTATTGAATAAGTTGTGTTTATATTATATCATTTCAACTTATGTTTGTATTCAAATTTTATATACCTTTTAAAACAATAATTTAGATTATATACATACCATTTAAAAATCCATAAACGGACCCTGACTTAAAAGTTTCTATTTAATAATATTATTTTTAACACGCTTTTATTAGCTTGGGTTGCATCTATGTATGTAACAGATTCTTTGAGCATAATTTTCACCAATTCCCAGATGTCTGATTAATTTAAAACTTTGGACATGTAATAAAGACGGATGACAATGCAACAATATGAAAAAAATGAAAAATACGTAATACTTCAAAAAAAAAACTAAAAGACACGCTTTTATAAAAAAATCCAACTAAAAAAGTATAAATAAGAAAAATAAATTTCGATGTAAAATAAGTGTGTGGTACTTTTTTAGTGAGCTATTGATACCATGCACCCCGTGTGTTTTTTTTTTTGACTATTATTTTTTACTATTATCCGGCTCCACCTGAGACTATTTCAAACATCTGCTATATTCGGAAGCGTTGTGGGAATGTTAATGACTATATATTATGTGCTAGTTTATGAATATTGCTTAGAAATCCACCAGATAATATTCAAGCCGACACGTTATATTCACTAGGCCAACAGATATATCCGGCATATATGCTCATAAATGAATGTTTATATAATATTGGCACCACGTGCCACGGTGCGCGCCAAATGTCACGTATGTCATCATCATTAGCACATGGCACAGCACAAGGAATCTATATGAAGGATGTATATCTAACAGAAAGTAGCCTCATGATATCAGCCAATTATCATGTATATATCATTATTAGCACATGATACCACAAAATGGGAGAACTAATAGTTCGACCGGGAAAGTACCACCGCCGCCCTTATAATCCGTCGTAAAGTATTACTTGTGTTTCGGTTGGACAGGTGCGGTTGCTGGCTACAATTTGAAGCGAGGCGACCATCTTAGTCTTCAGGAGCAGAAACGTATTTACGCTCGAGCTCAGATAGGATTTCAGACGTATTTGTGGTTATACGTAGATGTCTACGGGCTGCGACTACTTAAAATCAGTTTGGATGCTCGTTTGCTGCTCTTCTCATATCTCACAAAATAAACAAAGTCATTATCATGTTTGTATTATTATTAGCATATGAGTACTACACAAGGAATCTTTATAAAGTAGGCATATATAATGGAAAATAGTCCCACGGTGGGCGCCAATTATCAATTCGTCAAACAACATTCAATCTTCTGTATACCCATGTTAAGATCTATTTGGTTTAAGCTTTGTTGACAATGTCTTCACAAATAGAAGATATTTACATAGTACCTTCCGATAATATTTGGATTTATATGCGATAGTAATGACATAAGGTGAGTTGTGTGTTTGCCTTAAGCTTAGTATCGATTTTCTTATTTGTATTGGATATTTGTCAACATATCGACAGCCTAGTCGATTAAGCATAATGATACAGTGTAGTATACATAGTCAAACGAGCATGAAGCCCGTCTGATGTTAAATTGTCTCGACAGCCCATGGACCTACAACCTCGAACAAGACTAACATACTATCTAACTTTATACGTCGATGTGTTGCGGCTTTTGACGACCGAGATGGGCGTTACTTTTAAGTAAAGCTGATAATTGCAGCTCTCCAACCAAAACACAATGACTTTTCCACGGCGGATTATGAGAGAGACAGTGGTACCTTCCCGACCAGACTGTTGTTCTGCCATCTTGCGCGTTAATACGAACAATGAAACAAATTGCACCTTTACAATGATAAGGACCAGACTACCACCGCCGCGTTTATAATCCGCTGTAAGTCAGTTAGTAGAACCATGGTTTGATCGAGAAGGTACCACCATCGCTCTCATGATTCGATGTAAAGTAGTTATATTTCTGTTGGAAAGCTGCGGTTGCCAGCTCCATTTTGAATCTCATCATATTAGTCCTCTGAATTAGTAACGCATCTGCGCACTACATCTGATAGAACATGAGTTCTATTTGAAGTTCATCATGGATTCCTATGGACTGCAGAGAATATTTAACATCAGGTGGCTTATAAACTCATTTGCTACGCCTCTAAGATATTTTTATATATTTAACTATTTCCAAAAAACAACAATCAATTAATTCCACGTTTCAATGACGCTGCTGGTAATAAAAATCTGGGTCATATCTCGTAAATAAAATTTGCAACGCTATTCGATGCGTGAATGCTACCAGCGTTTTTAGCACCATTACGCATAGGCACATCTCTCCTGTAGATTGCTTTGTTTAGGCTTGTAATATTTAAAGTTTTCGTTGTTATATATAAAATTAATATATATTGTCCGCTTGCGATAATAGTGAGACATTTCGAGATATACACTTTTCCATTTTTTCAGTGATTATTTCGTGTAGTTTGTTTGAAAACTTACAATACCCTTACATAACTCGTTGCAATATTAGTTGACCTAAAACATGTTCTAACGTATTACGTAGTAGTGAAAGTTAGAATAAAAAGTTAAAAGTTAAACAAGTTTATAAATTATCTCCTGTAAAATGTACGATTTTTATATTTTACCGAATGATAAAATAACTTTAACAATAAAACATGTATCTCTGGCAAAACTTTTAGGTCAGTTCTCCAGTTTGTTCGTACTGAAACGTAGTTCTGGAAAACGCAAAAATAAATGAAACAAAAATGAGAAAGTCGCATTGTAAGCTTCCATTTTACTTGGTTTTATTGGCCCTTATAGCTATGACGTCGGCCCGAGATTAAAAATGTTGTCAACCTTATTCATTCGTGTTTTTTAAGGATTGAAAAACACGGAAAGGTGACGAAATCAAGATAGCCCATTTGCACGTAACTATTTCATATTTTCTATTTAAATTATAATAATTATTTATTGACATAAAATAATAATTCATTAATGAAATGTGACATGAAATATTATGCTACTAAATTGACATGTTACTTGAAGAATTCACCTACTATGCCCAAACCAAATATTATTTATTCTAACAATGAATGTAAAAATAATAGTACTAGCAGTAAACAAAATCTAAATAACAGTTTATCGACTATCATAAATGGTGTACATTTTTATAAAATGAGGAATGATCACAAAAATAGGATATGTATCTGATATTTCAAGCAATAAAACGCGTGTTACACGACCTGAAAAGCTTTTCAGTTGACTAGTTGCGAGAATATTCGCGATTCGAAAACAACCTGCGGTATTACTGAAAATCGGTTGAAATGTGCAATCGTACGCCTCTCTCAGGTTTCCGCTTACACTTCAGTAGAACCTACTTTTTACTATTTTCAGTGTTACTACCAAATTTTATAAATTTTTACTTGTTGACTTTTTATTTAGACAACTATAATACAATATTCATTTATTTGTTAAGAAAATCAATACCTGTAAGAATTATATATTTTAAGCCATAGTTATATAGCAAGGGTGCGTGGGTACTTAGGGTCCTGTGATACGTCATCATTATCTTTTTTTTGTAATTATTTGTTTGTTCAGTGATCAAGACAAGTAAATCAGATCTACTAAAAAAAGTTTACTTTTTAAAGGTGATAGAGCCGTTAGAGATCGCCCGGGTCGGTACCACCGCCACCCTCATAACCCGCCATCAAGCGACATGTTCTTCATGTATTGTGTTTCGGTTGGGGAGGTGTGGTTGCCGGATACACATTATTGGAGGCGACCAACTTAG